>CATIWO010377838.1:0-51415 GCA_949673435.1 Macaranga tanarius
AAAAAAAAAATTTAAAAACGCTACTCTGAGTAGCGTTTTGACAGGGGAAAATTTTGTCCCCTTCTCTAAATGCTATTTCAACTAGCGTTTTTGTTTTTCATCTACAGAAAAACACCCTAAAACGGTAAATTGTTTTAGATTTACCATAATTTGAGAAATAAAAATTTAAACTACCATAAATTGGTAAATGTCCCATAAAAAGGGGGAGTAGTGTTGTTGCAAATTATTATGTTTGTCTAGCTTGTTGCTTTGCTTACTTCTATGATGCTTGCCTCTATGATCTTTTTGCTTGGACTATGCATTTGCTTTGCTTCTATTTTTCTTTTGGCTATCTATTTCTGCTTAGACATTGCCTTGTGATTCTTTCTCACTTGGTTTGGTTTGATTATTGTCTATCTTTCCTTATTGATAGCCTGTGTGTTATTGATTCTGCAGTAATTATCATGATCACATCAGCTTGACTATAAAGTTAGCTTGTTAGACTCGTAATTAAGTTTTAATTTCTCTCTGATATTTTTCTCAGTCTAAAAGCTATTTGCAGAAATCTTGGAAGGCTATATTTTTTTCTTTTCTTTAGGCATAGATTAAGGGGGAGCAACGTTTTTATTTTATGCCTAGAGCAAGGGGGAGCAATTTTTTTTTGCATATCATAGCATACATTATCATCACATCACTTGAACTTTATTGTTTGTGAAATTTTTTATCAAGGTTTTGTCATTATCAAAAAGGAGGAGATTTTTGACTAAAGGTTACAACCTCAATTTTTTGATAATAGCAATAATTGATAAAAATTGGGTACTAATTTGTTTACAAGTGATGCATGAAAATAAAAGGGCCATCAAGTTCAAACATGTTCAAATCAAGCCAAAGATCACAAGCCTTCAAGACAAGCCCAAGATGAAAGCCTCAAGCCCATGAAGAGAAATGGAGGTCATTTTGGTCATTAAAGAATTATTGTGAGGATAATAGGGAGAAGTGATTTTTTTGCCTTGGGAGCTCAAATTTGTCTTCTTATGTCAAAAGTGCATAAAGCCATTTGAAAAATAAAAAAAAGTTGATTGTTGTCTTACCAAAATTGTTTTCCTTACGCATTTTAAAATTACAAAAAGCATTTTGGTGGGAAACTTGATTTTGGGTTGACCAATGTTTGCAAATTTCTTATTTGATAAAAAATGGATAAAATTGCTTTTTCTCGGGTACCAAAGTCATTTTATACCAAAATGGAAAAATCTTCACATGTGATCATAAAGGGAACATTGGTGCATAACTGTTTTGAGAAAGTTGACTCTGATCTGTTTCAGAAACCTGATTTCTTACCTAAAACTAATTTGTAGAGCAATGGAAACAAAAAGAACTTGTTTCTTGTTACATGCTTAGTAAATCATATGTTTGCATATTTTTAAATTGCACATCATATCATCTGAATTTAGGGCAACCACCTAGCACATATAAATTCATCTTTTTCATTTTGCTTCATCTTAAGGTGTGTGCGCTAGAGAAAGAGAAGAGAGCAACTTGTTTTCTTTTCTCTCAAAAATTTAGGTGGTTGAGGAGCTGTATGCTTTTGTTTTGAATGTTTTTAAGCTTCCTTGGTTGTCATCTTCTCTTAAATTATTCATAGGCTTCATGTGTATCTATGTTGCTTGAGTGAGAGACAAACACACATCTTCAACTTGTTGCTTGAACGTGAGAAGCATCATTGAGTGGTCAATGGGTGCATAGTTGCTGGAGCTTACCAAAACCAGTATGTAGAGTTGTTGGAGCTAGGCAATACTAGTGTGTATGTAGAGTTGTTGGATTTAGGCAAAACTAGTATTGTGTGCAGTTGCTGGAGCTATTTAGGAAAACCAGTCAGAATTAGTTGCTGGAGCTATCAAACCAGTGTGAGTAGCAGCTTAGGAAAGGGTAGTACTAAAGCTGTAAATAGTTTGTCTCTTACTATTAAAAAGAGATCACTTTAAGAGTGAAAAATCTTGAGAATATTTTTCTTAAGGAGTAGATATAGGAAAGAGGTGCCGAACCATGATAAATCTTGAGTGTGTTGATCCCTCATGTCTGTTTTAATTTCTTATTTTAAATGTTATGGTGTTTTGATCAAATCAGCTTGGGTGTTTGCTCATATTTTGATTTTGATTTAAACTGATATCTTCACACTTCAAACAGTGTCTTCAAGATCTTAACTCTGTATTTTAACTTTAGCTTCCAAATCTTAGTTTTAGTTTATAAATTAGTTTCAGTTTTCAAGAAAAGGTTAAAAAGCTCAATTCATCCCCCCCTCCGGTTTGAGCAGCCTAACGAACCTAACAAAAATGATATAGTCAGCATCTAACAAGCTAATGCTCATGCTTAAAAGAACTAAAAAATGCATATATGTATACTTTTTGAATTTTGATAAGTTACCAGGACCAGGAGTAAGGTTTTCCTTTTGATTCAAGATGCTCTCTGTGGTTTCAGGGCTATGGGATGACTGAGACCACTGGCATTATTTCAGTAGAGAATCTAAGAGTAGGAACTCGACATTCAGGTTCAGGTGGATCACTTCTTGCTGGTGTTAAAGCCCAAATAATCAGTGTAGATACTCTGAAGCCTCTTCCTCTAAATTAGTTGGGGGAAATTTGGGTTTGGGGACCCAATATGATGTGAGGTAAAGTGCTTAATTTACTGCAATGTCAAGCTTCATCTCACAAAATTGGCATGAAAATGTGGTGGATGTCTAATCAATTTCACCTATCATAAAAGCTTATTGCTAAGTGAATTAAATATGCTTCTTATTAAACCTTTACCATAGTGGTCAAAGACTGTTGTTTAGAAATTTTATGTTATCAAATATTCAACCATGGTTGATCTCAAACAAGTAGTTCTTTGTAAGCAAGACCTATTTGCTAGGGTAAAAATATAAGTTTACATAATTCTAATGCTCATAACTACCACTCAAAATTGGTAATTATCAGTTGTTTTCGGTAAAATTTCCAATCTAAATTTTCCTTTTTCTTGCTAATTTCTTTTTACCAGACAATGGAAATAATAATAGCTCATATCCTTAGGATATCCACTAGCATAGCTTCGTCGGGAGTTTTTAAACAAAATGACAGCATGATGCCAATCTGAAGTTGATATATTTTGAGCCTAGAGAATTAGTTCTCAATCCTCAAAGAAAGCAATTTTAATCATATCTTTTATGTACATGCCATAGAGCTTCCCAAATATGATATCTTTTGGCACTTAATGGATGATTATTTTATGAAACTTACTACCATGATGACAAGTCAGCTTAACACGACCATTATTTGCATATATATATATATATATATATATATATATATATATATCAGTTTGTCATATTTTAACATTATCTTGTCCTTTTGGCAGGATATTTTAACAATCCACAGGCCACAAAGCAGACCATAGATAAAAAGGGGTGGGTACACACTGGAGATCTTGGGTACTTAGATGACAATGGACAACTATACACCATTGACCGTATTAAAGAGCTCATCAAGTACAAAGGCTTCCAGGTAACTTCTATAAAAAATCAATAGATATATGCACCATGAATTGTTTAATGCCAGTTAAACATATCTTACGATTTTTCATAAGCTTAGTTAGTTATTTCTTGAATGGCTACTGAATTATGTTTTCATTTGCTCATTGTCATTTGTCATTAGGTTGCACCAGCTAAGCTTGAAGGATTGCTCATTTCTCACCCGAAAATATTAAATGCTGTTGTAATCCCGTAAGTTGAACACTTCAAATTTTGTGCTACTTGCATTACTTAACTCATATAAGAAATTTTTGGTTCTTAACATATCATTTAGCACACCATTTATAACTAAGTGATTTGCATATTGTGGATTTCCTAATGCTAAAGCCGGTGAGGTCCCAGTTGCATATGTTGTGTGCTCACCCAACAGTTCACTAACTAAAGAAGATATTCAGAAGTTAATTGTTAATCAGGTATTGACATATGCTGGAAGCATCATGGTTTCACAAGAGCCTAAATTCACTTTGAGTTGGTTTAATTTATTCATGTTTGAGTCCTTGTCCACTTCCTTTTTTGTACTATGTAATTTTTTTTCAGAAAAATGTCCTTTTACACTAGTAATAGCATCAAAGTGATTACAGAAAATTTAAAGCTTGATCTTGTTTTAGGCTTACAACCATGGTATTAGATGACATTATTGTTCAACTTTGACACAATCAGACATGTTTTAAGTTCTGCATTCTGTTTTAAGAGCATATCGTATAATTTAACCTTGTGCAGTAGATCATCTTTTACTCCCAAGCATGGCTCTTCTACCATTATTAAACCTGTTATTAATTTCCAATGCTTTTACAAGTGAATGGGAGGACAATAGGTTCCCCTGATTAAGTTTTAAAATTTGTACCAATGTGCTTTTTGTTTTTATATTTTCTTGTGTGACAGACAACTGACTGAGCCGTTAAGTGCCAATATTGTCTATCTTGCATCTTTAACTGATTTCTGCTTCTACTATTGCAGGTTGCTCCTTTCAAAAGATTAAGAAGGGTGACCTTTATAAATACTGTCCTAAAATCAGCTTTAGGAAAAATCCTTAGACGAGTGCTCATTGAGAAAGTAAAATCCAAGATGTAAATGCATAGATTGTTTCTTAGCTTTGAGAGACAACACTCAATCATCATGTGCTCTGCTAGTTGATTAGAGTTGTTGATGACTTGCATTACATATTTTTATGACGCAGTGTGTAGCACGATAATCAAACACATTGATTATTAAAGAGGAACAATAATCTCAATTCAGATATTAGCAATCTTAATCCAGATATAGTTGATGAGTTTGAAATATGAACATGTTGAGCACTCTATTTCATTGCATATTTAGTTTAGAATTGCATTGTTTAGTTAGTTTTTAGTTAATTTAGTTAGTTTTGTTATTTTATTTTAATTTATGTAATTTTGTGTTAAATAGGTAATTTCTGTTTAGTTTGTGGTTATAGGATGCATTTGAAAAGAGATGGAGATAGGGCTTGAAGATAAGGATAAGATTGAAGCTTAAAGTTGGAAGTTATTTTCGCATCAGAGCACATGGCCATACGCATGCCCATGTGTGGAGTGGCATGCCCATGCTTGAATTGAAGAGGAACCAGTACAGAGCACATGGCCATGCATACGCCCATGTGCTAGTCACATGCCCAAGCACTTGCCCATACCTGAATCCAAGATTTTAGAGTTATTTTGATGCATGGGCGTGTCCAATTGTTGCATACCCGTGTATGATAATGTGGCAGCCAATCAAAAGTGGATTTTAAGCTGGAGTTTGGATAGATAGAAGCTCATGTTTTAAGCCTATGTTTAGATAGAGTTTGGGAGAGTTTAAATGACATTTTTTCATTAGGAAACTTGATCCTTTAAATAGAACCATTTGTTTTTCATTTAGGGTGAGCAAGTTTTTAGTTTTAGTTCTAGTTTTTAGTTCTCTACTCTCCTGGTTTTTCAGAATACATTTTCATTTTATTTTTCTTAGTAGAGGAGATACTTGGCTTGAAGTTAGAAGAGCAAGGCTTCCTTACATCTTTTGGAAGGGGGTTTTTCTTGTATCACTCTTTTATTTAATTATTATTATGTTCAGAATGGTTTTCACTTCTTCTTTGTTTTCTTTAAGTTTTAACATGAGTAGCTAGATCTTTTTTAGGGTTCTTATTCTGAATTGACCATGTACTTACTGTAATTTATGTTAGGTTGCTAGATCTAAATCATTAGTCGTTGTTGTGCTTAAGGTCATTTTAGGACTGATCACACTAGAATTGAATTAACATTATAGGCTTAATCGAGAGATAGGTTTTATAGGATTAGGCAATGACCTATTGATTGCTTGATTAGTTGAGAGACAATTAAGTGAATTAATATTGATTAAAGGTTATGTTTAAAATTAGAATTAAAAGGCATTAGGTTGGTGAGAGCCGGTAAACTTAGTGTTAATTAATCTCTAATTAATTATAGGTTTATTTGAGAGGAAAACCTATAGTTTTCAAGATCCCTTCAAAATGAATTAGAATTAGTATAGACCTAATTGGTTAATCAATCCTTTGAAATGGTCCAATTGAGAATAAGAACCCTAGCTTTTAATATTTGTTTGAATTTGAATTTTACTTTACTTTATTTTGGTTTTAGTTTTTAAAGAATCTATACTCTATTTCGTTGTCTAAACAATCAAACATTGTGAGTATTACAATATTCAATCCACAATCTCTGTGGAACGATATCTTTATTTACTACTTGATACGATTCTGTACGCTTGTGGATTTTACATAACATCACGTGCGTCACTGTAATCACTATCAAACATTCATCGGAAAAATCCATCATGTCTATGTGTGTATGATAATCGACAGCTATAGGTTCTAGGGCAACTCTGAATGACAGAACAACATCAGCCTCATGATGTATGTAAAAGTGTATCTCTGTCTCCGCCCCGTCTACTTCATACGTCATAGCAGTCCACATGATAGCCATACTATGTATAATACCAACAAAGTCTATTCTAAGCTGAAAAGAGAATAAAAACAGAGTGGTGAGTATTTTCTCAAAAAAATACCCAGTGAATGGATACTACAACGCTGTTCCAAGGATCAATAGGAAACAATAATAATCTAGAGCATTTGAAAATAATCAACATATAACCATTTTGTTCATAAAGTAATCCATAAAAATGAAATACAATTATAATTAAATTACTAGAAACATTTATTATAAATCTTTAGAGATCCACTCCGAATTACCAGAGGTTTTCTGATCTCATAACACAATCAATGTTTTTCAAAATATCATTTTGAATCTTATACATAGCACAATACTACACAACACAATTTGCCCAATATAAACAGGAATAGGTCAGGTTGTTATCGATGTTATAGCACCCTCAACCACAAACATACACGTATCCACAATAAGGCACAACCACGTGGCATAAGAAAATATTTCCTATGCATTCTCATATATAAACAAATATTCATAGGTGCATACATAATCTCTCATTCCTCACATTATTTACAAAGGACTATCTTGTACACATAATGACAATACATGGTGCCAAAATGATATGTAGGATGAAGGACTGTTGCACCAAACTCATTTCGGCCTACTTAAGACTCCAATGCAAGCTTCTAGCTTAGCCTAATCGAGTCTTGAAAAACACAATTTGCAAAGAAATGAGCTTGCGACTTAATAAGCAATTAGTAATATGATCATATATATAATACTCCTCAAGAACTAATTAAGGACAATATATAAATAACTTCCTACATATCAAACTACAAGAAATTTCTGTAACAGGTTATGCATGGTCGTGCAAGAAGTACACACAGCCGTGCCTGAGTTTTAAACTTGGCACTCTAAGCTCACACGGCCATGCGGAAATTTCACACAGCCATGCCTGAGGCTGAAATTCCTCTCACTGAATACGCACGACCATGCCAAAAATGCACACGGCCGTGCCTGAATCCAAAATTTTTCCTATGGAATGCACATGGCCGTGCCAAAAAAGCACACGATCGTGCTTGAAGTTCTGAATTTAATACCCTGCATATTCACGGCCGTGCATAAAAGCCACATGGCCATGTTTAAGAGCCTGTGCAACATCCAAAACACCACAAAAAGATACTCAGACACCAAAACTCAATTGTTGGTGAAACATATACATTTAATCATAATATTCAAAGTAATCCACAACCATTTCATTAAACAATATCATCAACACATCACATCCACATCTTATATCTCTTAATATTCACACAGCTCATTCTTTCCATTGTTGATATACATACATATATCTTTCATTCTCAAAAGCATAAATTAAAAGTCCATATGTGTCAACACACCAGTTAATATCCACAATATCACTTTTAATAAAATATATAGGATCCATAACTAATTCACATAATTACAAGAATGTGTACATTCACATTCCCATCTCATTGCTCAATATCCGACTAACACTATTTTTACACCATCACCTCATACAAAGCCACATTTGGCATATTGTCACAATCACATTCACAAATTCAAGTGGCCATATAGTGAGACTATCCACCCTGCTCAGTCTCACATCTTTTAATTCAGTCATGGATAGCTATCCATCCGGCTCAGCTTTCCCATAATATACAATCAGTGAAGACTATCCACTCGGCTCAGTCTTCACCCAACACACTTTCTCACACATCAATATTTTCTCATTTGTTTCACCTCTTGTGAAACACAACACATCTTAACACATTTGCATCATAATAAGTCATCATATTAACATTCCATCCACAATCACTAATTCATTCTCATATTTATAACATTCATCATATACGAATATAATATTCACCATAATTCATAATCCACACGTTCCATCATAAGTTTCAATAATAATATATCTCACTTCTTGCCATATCCATTAGCTTATATAAAATAAATATAGTCAAACCACAATAATTACATAAGAATCAATATATGTATAAGTATTATATTAATAATCACTTACTAAAAGCTTTCAACTCCATAAAGAAGAAAAGCTCCTCCTATTGAGTAAGGTCTCCTCTATCTCTTCCAACTCCTACACATAATTATATACCAATTTCAATAATTAAAAATTGCAATTTCACCCTAAACTCACAAAGTGCAACTAAATGCTCAAAGTTCTATATAGCCTAAAGACACACACACAAGTCCAAAGACCACCAAATTTCTATTAAAGCTAGGGTTATAAGTCTAGTTTAAATTTTAATTAGAATTACTCAAATCAGACATGTATAGAATTAATTATAGATTTTTGAAACAAATTAGGTAGAACAGGGCCATCAGCATGAGCAATAAAATGTTGAACCTTGTTAGACCCTCATAACCATAGATTCATATTAAGCTCAAAACATAAACATTATAGAGGACTCTCTAAAGTTTTTGTAGAATCTAACTATGCTCAAATCAAAGCTCTACAGCCCAAGTTATGATAAAAACACTAGGATTGAAAAATAGGAAAAATAGAACCCGAATTTACAACATTAAAATCTCAACTTCAATCAATCAAAAACATACATAGAGCTTACCAATTGATGCTTAAATTGATAAAAGACCTCCTAAAGCTTCTCAATCCTCTTGTTAGATTACTTGTGCAAGATTAAAATCTCCCCAAAAATCCATCAAGAACACTCTCTTCTTCCTCACCAAAATCTCTACACACCTTTTACCAACACATACACTCATATACACACACATACACTCACACCCAATCAAAAGCTTCCAAATGCCCCCTTAGGTGTCCCCTATTATTAAATACACACCCAGAACTAATAAACACAATCTAATTAATTATGTGTATATATATTACCATAATAACCTATTAGCTCCTTAAAGAAATGGAATTATTACCTAATAACCCACAACTTTATATAATAACAATTTAATCCTAACTTTCCTTACAATTAGGTCTCTCTATAATCATACTCATTCCAAACTTAAATTAAGCCTACTACTCTACTATGTATAAAATACAATGTATACGTCAAAAATATGTATACTAGAGGCGGGTGTTACAGATGTAGTAGGAACCAGTTAGCATATCAAATGTCTAATCTAGGTATGCATACTGATCTATAACCACTCGGATTAGCCCCAAAGGTATATAAGAATCGCGTTGTCCCAAATATAGTTATCACAATCTCATAACTCAATTTTGTCAATTTCTCATTGTACCCCAGGTACAAGTATATCAATCATGCATGAGTTGTTGTACTCCGGACACAGTCTTACGTCTCACGAATCCTGTTGTACCCCAAACATGGTCTTACTACGACCACCTTTCCCTACAATGTACATGTGCTCAGAAATCATCATATTTTCACAACCAATCATGTTTTTAATCAAATTAAAACTCTATATTATCTCGGGTATCATATATAATACATAACAAGGTTAAAAAAATCAATCAAAAGCAACTCAAACATTATTTTATATCACTGAGGCGCCGACTCAGTACAGAGGCACCGCCCTTATAGCCACTGAGACGTCGCTTTATTAACACTATGCCACTGAGGCACCTCTGTAACACCCACATCTTAGATATATATTACATGCATCATGTTTTCCATTACATATAGAGTAGAGTAATGGATTTCATTTAAGTATAGGTATGTATATGTATTATAGAGAGGGACCTAATTGTAAGGAAAGAAGGGAATGAATTGTTACAATAGAAAGTTAGAGCTATTATGTATTAGTTCCATTTCATTAAGGGGGAGAAAAGATATTATGGTGATATTTGTCTATAATTATCTAGATAATTATTGTTATTCTTTATTGATAAATATGCATTTATATAATAGGACACCTATGGGGGAAAATAGGAGTTAATGATTGGTGGATATGTGTGTGTGTGTGTGTATGTGTGTGTGTGTGTGTGTGTGTGTGTGTGTATGTGTGTGTGTGTGTGTGTGTGTGTGTGTGTGTGTATGTGTATGTGTAGAGTGTAGAGAGATTAGAGAATGAAGAGAAGAGAGTGATTCTTGATAATTTTTAGGAGATTTTTATCTTACATAAATTATCAAACAATAGTTTTGGGAAGCTCTAGGAGGTTTTTAATCAATTGGAGCATCAATTGGTAAGCTATACTTATATTTTTATTAATTGAAGTTGAGTTTTGATTGTTAGGAATTTCGTGCTTTGTTTTTCCTATTTTTTAGTCTTAGTGTTTTTGTCAAAACTTGAGTTTTAAAGCTCTAAATTGATCAAATTTAGATGTTCTAGAAACTTCAGAGAGTCCTCTACAACTTTTATGTTTTGAGATTGATCTGAATCTGTGGTTCAGAGGATTTGATATTGCTCAACATTTTATTGCTCTTGCTTGTGGCATTATTTTACCCAATTTGATTTAAAAATTCATAGATAATTCCATATATGTCCAAATTGAGTAATTCCAATTAAGAATTAAAATAGACTCATAATCCTAGCTTTTGTATTAAAATGAGAGCCAAAGAATTTGCGTGCATGATTTTAGAGTATATCAAATTAAGGTGATAAATTGTATTAATTGAGTTAATGTGCAAAAGTAATGAATTGTATATATGTTTGATTCATGGTTATGTGTAGGAGTTACAAGGGACAAGGAATATATAATCAACTAGAGAAATTCTTCTTATTTAAAGTTAAAAAGCACCTTTGGTAAGTAGTTACTAATAAATTATATATTAGTTTCTTTTATGTACTAAAGTTATAATGATATATATGTATTGGTTATTTGAATAAATTATATAATTCTTCATACATAGTAGATTAGATGAGTTGTACTCTTTAGAAGTATTAATGGAATATTATATTGATGTGAAGGTACAATATGCGTATGAAGATTGAGCATTAAATGTGAAAAATATATATGGTGTGAAGATTAATTGGATGCATTATGATATTGGAAATGCTCATGTATTACCAATAATAGTAAATGTGTATGATTGATATAAATTCATAGTGAGAAAAGGAAGTGATCTTTGAATTTAATATGAATGCTATCCTTATAGTGTATGCATGAAGAAATGAGATATTCTTATGATAAAGCCTTGTGTGCAATGAATGAGTTATGATCTATAGGTTGTGTTATGAAATGTTGATGATGGTATGAGTATGCTATAAGTGGATTACTAATTAAATACCATGTGAGGTTAATATATGCATTATGAATATGAATGTCTATAATAAGCATGAGATGTGTTGGTGTTGAAAATTGTAATTATATATGTGATGTGAACCATGTAAATGAATGAGGTAAGCACATAATATGGAATGAAACTTATATTATTTGGTATATAGTAATATTATGTGGTTTTCGTGAGATATTATTTATTATGATTGGTGAAAATGTGATTGCATTGTGTAAATAATTATTAATATAATGTATATATATGTTGATTCTCATACTTAAATATGAATTGTATTACTATGTGGATTGTGCAAGCCATTTAATATGGCAAGAATTGATATATATATTGATTGTGAGAATATTCAATTGAGATTGAATAGTTGATTGAATGTGGTATGAATTGAAGTTTGGCTATAAAAATGTGATGGTGTATATTTATATAAATATTGATTGATTGTGAGGAAATGTGAGGTATATGTGTGATAGTGGGGCTGAGCCGGGCGGATAGTCTCAGAAGTGGCCACATGTGATATATTAATTGTGGAAAATAGGAAAGTTGAGCCAGGCGTATAGCCACCCAAAATAAATATGTGATTGCAAAATCTGGGACTGAGCCGGGCGGATAGTCTCAGAAAGTGGCCACTTGTGTTAAAAATGTAAATTTGTAAGGAATAAGCCTAAGTTGGCTATGTGTGAGGAAATTGTGTGATGATGGTTCCGGCCGGATAATCAATATGTATGGATATATATTATTATATCGTGCTTATATATAAATGTTGAATTCTGATTTTAATGTGAGATGTGAACGTGATGGTTATGGTTGTATGTTGATATTTATTTATACACACACATATGTATGTATTATTAATTATTAGTTTTCTATTAATGATATTGAGTTATGGAATGATTGTGAATTACTTGGAATGTGTATGAATGTGCAATCAGGATGAGGATACGAGTTGAGATATGGGTGTGTCTCAAGCCGTATGGCAAGACACGGCATGCCCTGATTTAGACACAGGCATGTTTAGTTTGGCATTTTCATCTGCGAGCAGACACTGGCACTCGCCAATGGATTCTGAGACAGAAACACAGTCGTGTCTCGATGAAGGTTTTTGACATATAGACTACACAGGGAGAGCCACGCCCATGTAGTCCACTTTTACTTATTTTATTAATTCTTGTTAATTAGTTCTTGGGAAGTCTTATTAATTATATTAGTTGCTACTTACTAAGTTGCAAACTCATTTCTTTGCAATTATTTCCTTTTTCATGATAAGCGACAATTGAGTCAATGTTGGTATGAAATAGAGATACTAGGTGGGCCAGTGACGAGTCCGGTGTATACATAACTAGATGTTACTATTATAACATCCGTGTCCTCGAACCTAATTAATTCAAGCTAATGATAATTATATATATATTTAATTTGATGATATTAGATTGAGATTATTATGAGTAATTATTGTCATTTTATTAGTATTGAGAATAAAGAAATAAAGGAATTATATTAAATAGAAATTTAGAAGGATGCAATTGAAAAAAAATAGGATGTAATTGAAAGAACTAAAGATAGAAGGGTTAAGAGATAAGGCAAAGAATGATGGAGGGCTAAAGTAGGAAGAAAGGAGTAGAGTTGTTGGATTTTATAGGAATCAGTATGGGAGGAAGAAGAACAAAAAGGAAAGAGAAAGAGGAAGGAGAGAAAAGTAAAGAAGAAAGAAAGAAGAGCAAAAAGAGTTCTCTGAAGCTAAGGATCAACAAACTTAAAGGGAATTCGGACTTAAGCATGAGAAATTAGTGAGTGGCTCTAAATTTCATTATGGGTTTTTCATTTAAGTTTGGTTTAAAGAAATTGTGTATATAAATGTTGAATTTTTGGTGATTTCCTTTAGATCTAGAATGATTTTGGTAGTTTGTAGTGAGTTTGATAGTATTTGAAAATGATATGCATGATATTTGATCATTTAGTGAAGTAAAATTGAGTTTTGTGTTAGACATTTATGAATTTTTGACCGTTGTGCGTATTCTAAAGGTGAACAAGAGCACGCCTGATCACTGATGAGGCATGTGCCTCATTGTGCTCCTCATCGAGGCTTATGTAGAAGTTAGTGCCTTTGTGAGTAAGGCTGGTGCCTCTGCACAGAGGCTGGATCCTTTTCACAGAGGCTGGCACCTTTGTGGCTGAGACAGACGCCTCTGTATCCTGTTTTGCGGCTCTTTTGGTTTAAAACTTTAAAATTTTGAATGTTAACTTGAACTGAATATTGGAATAATGTACTAGAACATAATAATGATTGAAAAACACTTCCTATTAAGGAAATGACTGTGAAATGTGAATTTCACTATACCAAATGATGAATATAACCAATGACATAAGGGTTATAAGTCTCAGACAAAGAGACTAAAGTATTTATGGAAATAAATCAAAGTTCAGAAGTTTTGTGAATGAATACGAATGAACATCGAAATGATATAATTATGCCCTTACTAATAATATGAATATTATATAAAGATTATGTTGATTTATATATAAATAAGTAAAGGTTGGTGAAATTTATGTATATATAAGATGAGTTGGCTACTCAAATTATAACTGTCTTTGGGACATCGCAAGGATTCAGATGTGCCTTTGGGATGAATCCTTATGGTTATACCGGTATGCATACGAGGTTATTGTGAATGATCTTATGAATTGGCCAGTATGGGCCATGAGAATGAGAATTGAGATGTTATGAGAGAGATTGATTTTTTGTATATTGTTGTCAATTCTAAGAAGAGTTGGGGAATAAATCATTTATGAATAATATTTATATGAATCACCAATTGAGAAAGATATGCTTGAGAATAATAATAATAAATATTCAAATGAATGAAATTCTCAACTCTCACGACAATTGTATGGAATAAGCTATTAAAGAAATCAAATCATGATTTTGATGCTATTAATTATTCATTTATAAAAATTCTACATTATGCATGGATTAAGGAATTAAGACCTCAAATGTATTTAAATTGTTTGAAGTTGAATTTACATTGAAATAAATATTAATATAGATGTTTATTTACATTATCTATGAAAATCTTTAAATAATTCTCACATGATGGAATCTTTTATTAAATGTTTTTGTGGAAATAAAGTATCATTCCTTGAAAGGTTATTTTGATAACTGTGTTCATTTATGAGATTAAACAGCTTTGAAATTATTACTGAGTTGTTGATCAAAATTATTTTGGGTTAATATTTTTCAACTAAAGATACATTAGCTACTCACTGGGTAATTTCCCTGTGAAATTACTCACCACTGTTTTATAAAATAATTTTCCAAATTATAGTAGTTATTTGACACTAGAAGAAGAGATTGTGGTTTATTGGGCGGTCATGGTCTACGAGATTACCGAGGTGGAGACTTTAGTTCGCTATATTGTACACCACGATACTTATGTTGAGTTAGTCTTTAGGACTATGGTCCAACCCATTAGTGCAGAGGTTCGACTGTCTGCCATCCGAGAGGAGTATCTGGACGACAAATGTATAACTTTTCGCATTTTCCACGCTACCTCCACTTATGTACAGGTCACCCTCTCCTAGGTGTGATGCAAAGTTAGTCATCTACATCTTTTGCTTTTTGGGCTTTTTGCTAGAGGCCTTCATACACCCTTTGTCCTATCATTGAGAGATTTTTGAGCCTAGCGGCTAGAGAGGTCAGAGGGTGTGGCTAGGGTTGGAGCTTTCTTTTCACCACCACCATCATCATATTGAGAGGTCGGCTATAGTTCTGACTATTGAGAGAGAGAGATGCTTTGCTCATAGATACCTATGTATTAGGTTATATTTTTATTGGCATTTGGTACTCTCACCCTTTCACATGATGTATATATTATTTTAAATTAATGATGGTTATGTAGTACTACTAACATTATTATTAAATGATGAGATATTATTTATGTTAGAAGCGATTCATGCCATTTGATTTATATTTGGACTGTTTATGACAGGAAATGTTATTATTATGATTATGATTTATCCTAAGCAAGGATATTATATTAAAGAAATATCCACCAACGTATACTTATTTTGCAGTTATATTGCATTGAATAGTATTAATATTATGAATTGCTCATAGAAGGTTAGCAGCATAGAATCTATTATAATTAAGTATTGAGAAAGTTTAAGATTATATTCGTTAAGAGATTCTTTTTGGTTCTAGTATCAAACCCTTTTCTATCGTTAATTCCTTAGTTATGTGTACTAATAGAGTTGATGGTAGTCGGGGTGTTACAATTGGTACCAGAGCCTAGGTTATTAAGTTCGGTAGACATTAAGAAATATTATGTTATATATTATAGATATTAAAAAACATTGAGTTGGTGAATATTAATTGTGGAATGTATATATAAGATGATGATAAGAATCACTAAAGTTATGTGATCTTATTTTCAAAAAATGGCAAGAACTAAAGGTGGATTATTAGGGAATCAAGGCAGAGGAGTTGAACGAGGCCGTGGTAGGGCTAGAGGTAGAGGCAGAGGACGTGATGTCTAGCCAGATAGAGTCAGGCTAGTTGAGCTAGAAAATATCCCTACTAGGAGTCGAACATCTCAACGAGAATCATCTCCATCATCAGCCTCGATTGGCAACGAAAGAGATGATACACCGGATGTTCGAGCAGATAGTTTGCAAGGTAGCTCTACTTCAGCTACTTCTGCATTGATCTTTGAACATGTGCCTAGAAGGGCGAGGAAAGTTTATCACGCACCATCATCGGTAATGCCCATAAATGTGCCAAACAAGCTAGCAGCTCCGGTAGTACATATAGATGCTACCGATTTGGCTAGAACGATGGCGACCGTGATGTCAGAATGACAAAGGTAAAGAAAACTTGGAGACATGATTGAGCATGCAAAGAAATGTGGGGATTACGATTTCCATGGAACTTTGGACCCAGGACAAGTAGATAATTGGGTCAGAACGGTGGAAAAGGCCTTCAACATATTGCAACTTAGTGATGAAGAGAAAGTTGGCAATATGTATGGTCTCATGTTTGAGAAAGTAGATGACTGGCTTATGAGAGTGAGAAATCTGTATAGGGAAGCTTTCACATGGTAGCTATTCAAAGAAGAGTTTGGTAGAGAATACCTAACTGAGACTTTTCAAAAGAAAATCTGGTACATGGAATAATGTCTGTCAGAGAATACACGGACAAATTTGAGGATTTATACCAGTATGTAAAAGATATGTATCCTAGTGAAGAAGCCAAAAGTGATAAGTTTTGAGATGGATTACATGTTTCTCTACGAGGAAAGCTAAATCTATATGTGGGAATAACCTTTAGAGGTTGGATAAAAAAGGCAATGGAACAGGAAAGACTTTATAAGGAATTGAAAATGGAAAATCGAACGAGATCTCATTATCAAAAAGGATCTTCGAGGCAACCCTAGAAGGGTAATAATAATAAGAAGTCAAGGTTTAATCCCTATTCAAAGAGTAATCAGCGGTCAGGAGGAAATGTTCGACCGCAAGGTAGCCAAATGTCCGTGAGACAACCAGCGCCATCTTTCTAACAAAATAATTTTGGAAATATTCCAAGAGGAGGAGCAGCAATACCTTGATGCAATTTATATAGGATGAACCATGTGGGCAATTATGGTTGAAGTAATGTGAGGTGTTTTAAGTGCAACAAACTTGGACACTATGCCCAGGAATGTACCAAAGGTATAATTAGGAAAACCTCAGTACAAGGATCAAATGCCTCTAGAATGGGAAGAGTAGGGAGACCCCCTATTGCTGCAAGAACTACTAGTGCTAAAAGTGAGGCTAGTAGAGCTCCACATGCTCAGGAGAAGCCTACGGGACAAACCAATGCCACAAAGAATGTAAAATAAGTAAGGATCTATGCAGTGATTGAGAAGGATGTTGAGAATGCACCAGACGTAATTAGGGGTATGAGTTTTATTTGGAATAAATTGGCATATGTGTTGATTGATCCTGGTGTAACTTTCTCTTTTATATCATCTACTTTTGCCCTACATAATAAGTATGAGTTAGCTGATAGAGATGAACCAGTATTAGTTAGCATGCCTATGGGAGTTAGTGTGATCTGTGATAAAGTCGTTATAGATGTTGTGGTAAAAATAGGTGATGAGGAGATGGAATGGGATTTTATGCCCTTACCTCTTAGCGATTTTGATGCTATATTAGGTATGGATGGGCTGAGTCGCTATAGAGCGAATATAGATTACTTTGAGAAGTGAGTAGTATTTGAAAAGGAGGATGGTAAAAAGATTCACTTTGTGGGTGAAAATAAAAAAGCTCCAACTAAGATAATTTCAGCTAAGACAGCTATGAAGTATCTTAGGAAGGGGTATGATGCTTGTCTAGCCTTTGTGGTGGATAAAAAGATAGAGGAGATAGATTTTAGAAGAGTACCTATAGTAAATGAGTTTAGAGATGTATTTCCTGAGGAGTTGCCAGGATTACCACCTGATAGGGATATTGAATTTGAAATTGAGTTATTTTCGGGTACAGCTCCTATATCTCAGGCTCCGTATAGAATGACTTCGGCAGAACTGAAAGAGTTAAAAGTGTAGGAATTATTAGATAAAGGTTTCATTAGACTAAGTTTTTCTTTATGGGGAGTACCGGTGTTATTTGTTAAAAAGAGAGATGAATCGATGAGATTATGTATAGACTATAGGAAATTGAATATGGTTACAGTTAGGAATAAGTACCCATTCCCGAAGGTAGAGGACCTATTTGATCAGCTCCAAGGAGCTACGGTATTTTCTAAGATAGATTTAAGGTCAGGGTATCATTAATTGAAGATTAAGGAGTCCGATGTTTCTAAAACTGCTTTTAGGATGAGATATGAACATTATGAATTTTTAGTGATGTCGTTTAGGCTTACAAATGCACTGGCAGCATTCATGGACTTGATGAATAGAATATTCAAACCTTATCTGGACAGGTTTGTAATTGTATTCATCGATGATATTCTAGTATATTCTAAGTCTATTATAGAGCATGAAGATCATTTGAGGGTTGTATTGGAAATTTTAAGAGATAAGCAGCTTTATGCTAAGTTTAGCAAATGTGAATTTTGGTTGAATAAGGTAGTAATTCTTGGTCATGTAATATCGGCAGAAGGAGTATATATGGATCCGAGCAAGATTGCGGCCATAGTAAATTAGGAACCACCTAGAAGTGTGACAAAAATTTAAAGTTTCTTAGGGTTGGCAGGGACTACAGGAGATTTGTTCGAGATTTCTCAATTATTGCATCACCCTTGATGAAGTTATTGAGAAAGAATGTGAAGTACAATTAGAATCCTGAGTGCCAGCAAAGCTTTGAAATTTTGAAGGAGAAGTTAACTACTGCCCCTGTTTTAACTCTTCCTGTAGAAGGTGGTAGATCTATGGTGTATAGTGATGCTTCAAGACAAGAGCTAGGTAGTGTATTGATGCAGGAAGATAAAGTAGTTGCCTACATATCAAGACAACTGAGACCACACGAGCAGAACTATCCCACACATGATTTGGAGTTGGCAGCTTTAATTTTCACCTTAAAGATATGAAGAGATTATCTTTATGGAGAAACATGCCAAATATTTACCGACCATAAAAGTCTCAAGTATGTCCTCAGCTAGAAAGATTTGAATTTGAGATAATAGAGATGGGTGGAGTTGCTGAAGGATTATGATTGCACTATTAAATACCACCCAGGTAAAGCCAATGTGGTGGCAGATGATCTTAGTCAGAAATCGACTGGAAATCTGCATTATATTCATGTTAACAGGATGCCTATGTTAGTTGAACTTAGAAAGTTGAATGTTGAGCTTGACATACGTAACATTGATAGTATTTTGGCCACATTAAAAGCGAGACCATTATTGATGGAGAACATTGCTCGAGCACAAAAGAATGATGATGAAGCGTTAAAATGGATTGAAGAAGTTCAATGTGGAAAGAATAAAGAATTGACTTATGATGAAAAAGGAGTGATAAGGATGGGAAAAAGAATTTATATGCCAAATAAAGAAGATTTGAGAAGAGAGATAATGGAAGAAGTGCATTGTTCTACGTATGTGATGCATCCGGGAAGCACCAAGATGTATCGGAATTTAAAAGAGAATTATTGGTGGAAGGGGATGAAGAAGGATATAGTAGAATATATTTCCAAATGTTTGACTTGCCAACAAGTTAAAGCTGAACATAGACATCCAGCTGGTTTGTTGCAGTCTTTGCCAATACTATAATGGAAATGGGAACATATAACCATGGATTTTGTAGTGGGTTTACCAAGGATGCAGAAAGGAAATGATGCAGTATGGGTGATTGTGGATAAACTGATGAAGTCTACTTATTTTCTGCCTATCAAGATTAGTTATAGTTTGAATAGGCTGGCAGAATTATATATTAAAGAAATAATAAGGTTGCACGAAATGCCAGTATCGATTGTATCCAATCGTGATCCGAAGTTTACCTCAAGATTCTGGCCAAGTTTGCAAGAAGCTCTAGGTACTAGATTAAAGTTTAGTACTGCTTTTCTTCCTCAGACTGATGGACAATATAAGAGGACTATTTAAATTTAGAGGCTATGTTGAGAGCTAGTGCCTTAGATTTTAGTGGAAATTAGGATAAGCAAATCCCTTTAATGGAGTTTGCTGATAACAATAGTTATCAGAGCAGTTTAGATATGGCACCATTTGAGGCTTTATATGGCTGGAGATGTAAAACTCCTATCTGTTGGGAAGAAGTGGGAGAATGAAAGTTGTTGGGTCCCAAGTTGGTTCAGTTGACAACTGATAATATTCAAACAGTTAGGGCCAATCTCAAAATAGCTCAGGATAGGTAGAGAAGTTATGCAAATCTTAAGAGAGCTGATATTGAATTTAATGTGGGCGAAAAAGTTTTTCTGACAATATCTCCCTGGAAAGGTGTGATAAGATTCGGTAAGCGGGGGAAATTAAGTCCCAGATTTATAGGGCCATATGAGATTATTGAGCGAATTGGACTAGTGGCCTATCGTTTAGCTATGCCACCAAATCTAGAAGGAGTAAATAATGTGTTTCATGTGTCCATGTTACAGAGATATAGAAGTGATCCCACTCATATTTTGAAAGAGCAGCTGGTAGAACTAAAGGAAAATTTAAGTTATGAAGAAGCACCTATAGCAATTTTGGCTGAGAACAGAAAGTGTTGAGGAACAAAATTATACCTTTAGTCAAAGTGTTATGGAAAAATCACTCTCAAGAAGAAGCTACATGGGAGCGAGAAGAGGACATTAGACATAAATACCCAGGACTTTTATAATTGATTTATGCTTGAACAAATTTCAAGTACGAAATTTCTTGTAGTAAGGAAGAATTGTAACATCCATGTCCTCGACCGAGATTAATTCAAGTTAATGATAATTATATATATATTTAATTTGATGATATTAGATTGAGATTATTACGAGTAATTATTCTCATTTTATTATTATTGAGAATAAAGAAATAAAGGAATTATATTAAATAGAAATTTGGAAGGATGCAATTGAAAAGAACTAGGATGTAATTGAAAGAACTAAAGATCAAAGGGTTAAAAGATAAAGCAAAGAATGATGGAGGGCTAAAGTGGGAAGAAAGGAGTAGAGTTATTGGATTCTATAAGAATCGGTATGGGAGGAAGAAGAAGAAAAAGGAAAGAGGAAGAGGAAGGAGAGAAAAGTAAACAAGAAAGAAAGAAGAGTTCTCTGAAGCTAAGGATCAACAAACTTGAAGGGAATTCAGACTTAATGTAGCACCCTCCAATGCCACATACACATGTCCCTAATTGGTACACAATATTTAGTATAAGAAAATTTCAAACATTTAAACATATATTATATATAAAAGTATCAGTTTGTACAATTATATAAACTTTACATAAATATTTAAAACAACACAAACTTGTTACAAAATTCCCAAAATGCATATGCTCATATGGATGGAGATATCGATCATCAAGCATATAGTTGTCCCACCTGAGCTCACAATTAACCAAGCTTTAAGCTTATATTGAAAATGCGCCTCAAGCTAGGTTATCTATCCTGAAAACCACAATTTGCAAAGGAATGAGCTTGTGACTCAATAAGAAATTGATAATACATGCAACAAATAAAACTTGTCAAGAACTAATTAATCCAATTTAAATTAAACACTAAAATTTAGGCTACACGGCCGTGTTCCAACACGTGTTCGCCTCGGTCCCAAACACACTCTCACACATGGCTATGAACACGCCCGTGTTCTTGCCCATGTGTGTCTTGGTCTAAAATGTACAAGTTATCAAATTAATACACGGCCATATACACGCCTGTGTATGAGACCTTGTAGCTCTCAGTCTAAAATCATTACTTCACACCGAATTTGGACATGCCCGTGTACCTCTCAAGTCTAAAATGCACCATCTACACAACCCATACATGGCCTTAGACACGCTCGTGTATCATTCCGTGTAGCTCTCGGTCCAAAACACCCAATTTCATAAATTGATACATGGCCATGTACACGCCCGTGTACTAGACCGTGTAGCTCTTGGTTTTAAAATTCCTATTTGGCACACGACCATGTTTCAACTCCAAACAAACCATGTTCTCACACACGGCTCGAGACACGCCCGTGTCTCAACATACGGTCTGGGACATGCCCGTGTCTCAGCCTATTTTAAGAATTTACTAATACATTCAATACAATTCATAAGCATTTATAATCACAATACTATACCAGCAATACTTACTACTCTAAAACTCAAACTTAGGTATCTTAATTATACCATAATACATCATTACAAGCAATTCACATTCACAATCCACATTCAACAATATATACAATCATAATAAAATGGATGTATATTTATACTTGTTAGTTAACCGGCCAGAGATCTCAACACACGTCACATATGTTTTACTCAAAGCTCACTTTTCATTTTTTTGACATATTTTTGCTTTTATATATCCGTGGCCATTCCTGAGACTCTCTGCCCATCTCAGTCTCAAATCTCATACGTATATATATATAATCACATGAATGGCCACACCTGAGACTCTCTGCCCAGCTCAATCTTAGGCCGTGGAGCTCAATCTCCACACACACACGTTTTCCTCACATACCTTGCCATATGCCTATGTCAATTTATACCTCACAATCAATATGCTTATTCATTTTATTTTATCATCACAATTCAATCATTATTTCATTTCCATCAACATGGTAAAATCACATCTCTTACCCCATTATATGGCTTGCATAATATAGATGCCATTTTTCATAATTCACCATAAACATTATATACTTATATATTTCATTCTTGCTATAGGAAACGAGATACACAATCAACATAATTAAACAATTATAGTTACAAGAAAAGTAATATAAGTAAGCATTATATTAATAATTACTTACCTTAAAGCTTTAACTCCTCCACAAGTAAAGCTCCACCTTATAGAGTAGGGCCTTCTTCACCTCTTCCACTTCCTACACCTAATTATATACTAATTTAACACTCAAGCATAGCAATTCACTTTAAAAATCATAAAATGCAACTAAATGCTCCGTAACTTAAAATAACCTAAAGATATACACACTAATCTAAAAACCCCCAAATTGGTACTAAAATTAGGGTTATGAGTCCACTTTAAATTTCAATTGGAATCACTCAATTTGGATAAGTGTAGAATTAATTATGGATTTTAGAATCCATTCAGCTAAAATAAAGCATCACTGTGAGAAATATAATGTCTAGCCCTATTTGACCTACTTATGAACGAATGCAGTCAAAACTCAAAACACAAAACTTATAAAGGACTCTCTAAAGTTTCTAAAGAGTCTAACCTTGCTCAAATCAGAGCTGTATAGCTCAAGATATGGCCAAAATACAGAGTATGAAATTTTACTACCCAAAACCCCATTACAACTCAACCAAAAACACAATTAACTTACCAAGAAATGTTCTTGAACTATAGAGGTTAATATCTACAGCACAAACTCCTAATTCCTCAACTAAATCCATTTTTTCTCTCTCTCTCTGCCAAATCCTTAGTTCCTTTGAAAGAAAAGTGAGTGCAACTAGCTATTTTATTAAGAAGCTCTTCATATGAGTATGCATGGTCACATAGAAAAAGAAGAAGATATAGCCAAATTTTATGATATTTATTGCCAAATATCCATCTAACTCGTTAATAAAATGCTACTCTTCCCAATTAGTCCTTAAACTTATGATTGTTTCAATCAAGTCCCTAATATCCTTACAATCTAGTCCTTTTCTATAATTCATACCCAATCTTAACTTAAATGGAATCTATGATTTCATATATATAAGATGTCATATATACGTATTACATACGTATGAAAATGGGCGGGTGTTACATTGCTTTCCCGTTAATAAAATTATCCCCGAAATTCATTACTTACCATCTTCCGGAAACAAATGTGGATATTTCTGCTTCATCTCTTCTTCCACTTCCTATGTAGCTTCTTTTGGTGAATGGTGGCTCCATTTCATTTTTACTATCGGAATCTCTTTACTTCTCAGTTGCTTCACCTTTCGATTAAGTATTTCAATTGGTTCTTCCACATAAGTGAACTTCTCAGAGATTTCAATCTCAGGCTCTTATATGATGTGACTTGGGTTAGATCGGTATCGCCGCAGCATCGACATATGAAACATATCATAAATGGATGACAATTCTCTCAGAAGAGCCAATCTATAGGCTAGTGGTCCAATCCTTTCAAGGATTTCATATGATCTAACATACATTTGACTCAGTTTCCCCTGCTTGCCAAACCGTAAAATTCCCTTCCATGGTGATACTTTTAAGAAAACTTTCTCTCCTACATTTTATTCCATTTCCTGACGATGTCTATCTGTATAACTTTTCTAGCAATCCTGAGCCGCTTTTAAACATTTATTGACTACTTAAACTTTTTCCACCATCTCTTGTATCAAATCCGGTCCTTCAATTTGCCTCAAACCTTCAACATCCCAACAATTGGACTTCGACATTTCCTTCCATAAAGAGCTTCATACGGTGCCATTCTAATGCTGGAATGAAAACTATTGTTGTAGGTGAATTCTAGCAATGGCAAATGATCATCCCAATTACCTTTGAATTCCATAGCATAAGCTTTCATTATATCTTCCAATGTCTGAATCGTCCTCTCCGATTACCCATCCATTTGAGGATGAAAAGCAGTACTAAAATATAATTTAGTACCCAATGCTCCTTGTAGACTTCCCCAAAAAAGTGATATGAACCGTGGATCCCTATCAGACACAATTGACATCGGAACTCCATGCAATCTCACAATCTCGAAAACATATAAGGATGCTAACTTGTCCAAAGAATCTGTCTGCTATATTGGCAGCAAGTTTGCGGATTTGGTGAGTCAATCAACTACCACCCACACCGCATCATGTTTCCAAAAATTCTAGGTAATCCAATCACAAAGTCCATTGTTATCTTCTCCTATTTCCATTATGGTATCTTCAATGATTGCAATTTCCCTACAAGTGCTTGATGCTCAGTTTTTACTTGTTGACACGTCAAGCATCTTGCCACATATTTTGCCACATCTTTCTTCATTGTTGGCCACCAATAGAAAGGCTTTAAATCTCAGTACATCTTTGAACTTCCGGGATGCATTGTATGTGGAGCAGTATATGCTTTCTCTGATTGCAAACTATGTGTTGGCTCCCATTTCCACTTTTTATTTCATCCTCTTTAAGTATACATCATCCATTTGAGCCTTCCCAATTTGATCCACCATTGATGGTCGAACTTGCAATGCCGCTAACAAGTGGTCTTCCTCCACATCAAGATTAAGATTCATTGCTTGCAATGCCATAAGATTCTCCCTTTCATAATAAATTGTCCCCGCTAAAATTTCCACCATTTTGCGACTCAAAGCATCGGCTACTATGTTCACTTTTCCCGGATGGTACTCAATAGTGCAGTCATAATCTTTCAATAACTCTATCCATCTTCGTTGCCTCAAGTTCAAGTATTTTTGTATGGAGATGTATTTCAAACTTTTGTTCTCGGTAAAAATGGAAAATGTCTCTCCATATAGGTAGTGCCTCCAAATCTTCAATGCATGCACAATACCGGCTAGTTCTAAATCATGAATAGGGTAATTGGCTTCATGGGTTCACAATTGCCTTGAAGCATATGCGATCATATTTCCATTTTGCATGAGAACACACCCCAGACCTTGTCCTGAAGCATCCGTATACACAACAAATCCTCCATCTCCAGTTGGCAATGCTAGTACTGGAGTAGTGGTAAGAGTTTCCTTTAACTTTTTAAAACTCCTTTGACATGTTTCAGTCCACCGGAATTGCACATTCTTCTTTAATAGGTTCGTCAAATGCCTTGCAATAATAGAAAAATCTTGTACAAATCTATAGTAATATCCAGCTAACCCCAAAAAACTCTAAATCTCCATCATATTTCTAGGTGCTTTCCACTCCATAATAGCCTTAATCTTTGATGGGTTGGGTTTCACGCCTTCCTTTGAAATAATATGCCCGAGAAAAGCTATCACTTCTATCCAAAACTCACATTTGCTGAATTTAGCATATAGCTTTTGATCTCTCAATATTTGCAAAGTTGTTCGGAGATGCTATTTATAAACTTCTTTACTTGAAGAATAAATAAGAATATCATTGATAAAGACGATCACAAACTGATCTAGATACTACTGAAACATCTTGTTCATTAATGATATGAATGCAGCAAGTGCATTCGTCAAACCAAAAGGCATCACCAAAAACTCATAATGCCTGCATCTAGTCTGGAATGCAGTCTTGGGAATTGAAGTTTCTACCACCTGAAGTTTCCAATATCCCAATCTCAAATATATCTTGCAAAATACTGTGGCATCTTTCATCTGATCAAGAAGATCATCAATTCTCGGCAACGGGTACTTATTCTTCACCGTGATTCTGTTTAACTACCGGTAGTCAATACACAAATGCATGCTACTATCCTTTTTCTTCACAAATAAAATCGAGGCTCCCCAGGGTGATATGCTTAGTCTAATTGAATCCTTTCTCTAACAACTCTTTTAGTTGCTTTTTCAAATCTTTCAAATCTGTTGGTGCCATTCTATACGGAGCAATTGATATCGGTGCCGCTCCTGGAACAGTTTTAATCTCAAAGTCGACTTCATGATATGGTGGAATCCTGGAAATTCATCTAGAAACATATCGGAGAAATCTCTAACCACAGGTACCTCTCCTACTCCCGAACTAACTTTAGTTGTATCCACTATATTGGCCAAGTAAGCTTCACATCCTTCTTTAATCAGATGAAAAGCCGTCACCGCTGAAATCAAATAAGCGGGCATAATTTTTCTTTCACATACTAAAACTATTTTCTTCCCTATTAGATCTATATTCACCTCCTTTGTATAACAATCCATAATGGCATGGTATTTAGCTAACCAATCCATACCCAAAATGACATCGAACTCATCTAGTTCAATAACTATCAAGTCCACATACAAACTCTCACCATCTATTTGTATAGGGCATGCTCTCATAATTGAACTCACTACTACAATACCCCCAATAGGCATAGAGACACATAAGCTATATTTTAAGGGTTCAATAGTACCATGAATTCTTGATACAAATTCAAAGGACACAAAGGAATAAGTTGATCCTAGGTCTATCAATATAAATGCATCATGGTCAAAGATAGAGAATATACCAATGACCACATCTGGAGCACCCGAAGCTTCTTGCCTAGTGATAGTATAGACCCGTACTTGGCCTTGAGATGGACCAGTGGATCTTGCTTGGCTCGAAGTGCCAGCTCCACCTCCTCTACCACCTCGGCCTCTTCCTCAACTAGTAGTAGATATATTCTCTTCGGCACTACTTTGAACGGTCATCTGAGATCCTTTTCCACTTCTCTTTGCTAGACAGTCTCTAATGAAATGGCCATACTGACCATAATTGAAGCATGCACCCGATCTAGCATTCCAATACTCTCCCGAGTGGAATCTCCCACATCTGTTGCATACCGGAGCTAATGCGCCACTCATTGATCTACCTTATCCCTTTGGGCCATCAAATCTTCCAAAACCTTGACCAAATGATCCTCCTTTAGACTGACTGGATCGACTCACACCTCATCCCATGAAGTTGCCCCTTTAAAAACTGGAGCCTCTATAGGATGAACTGCCACTAGTTCGGGTTGGAGCAGAGAATGAACCAGTGATCTTCTTCTTTTTGGCCTCAACTTCATTTCTTTCAATAATCATCTCTTCAGCTTGCCAAACAGTCTCTAACACCTCTCTATATATTAGAGGTTTAATTGCCATCTTCTCCTAGATGTCTAAGTTCAAACCTCGCTCAAACTTATTTCTCTTCAATTCATCAGTGGCGACTTCTTCCGGAGCATACTTCGACAACCTCATAAATTGTACTTTATAATCGGCCATCGATAGGTTATTTTATTATAATTTAAGAAACTCTATCTTCTTTCTATCCTGGTACACTGTCGGTGTGTATTTCTCAGCAAATTCTATCAAGAAATTTTCCCAAGTCAACGTCATCGGCACATTCTTACTTCTCGGTACCGTTTCCCACTAATCTAGGGCATCTTGCTCGAATAATGAAACAGCGTAGCTCACCTTCTTCTCGGTGGTGCACTCAAACCTATCAAGGATTCTTTCAGTGCTTTGTAGCCATTCTTTAGCAACTGCGAGATCAGTGGTACCTACAAAGGCTTTAGCACTTTCCTTCCTGATCTTTTCATAGGTCTCATCTACCATATTCCCTACCGGTGGTTGACCTATATTCCTCATCATCTAAATAAACTTCTGCATAAAAGGATATGCAGTAGGAGAAGGGACTTGAGGTTGAGGTTGAGCTTGTTTAGGGCCATGAACTGACTCTGATGATTCTTCGGGGTTAACTCGAAGTGCTTGATGTTCATCCATCCTGAGATATGCAATGCACATCAACTATATGATTTTTAAAACTTATGCATGAGATGTTATGAATGCACTCAAGTATTATGTCCTAAGGGAATCTAATTCCCACTCTGATACCACTTAATATAGCACCCTCCAATGCCACATACACATGTCCCCAATTGGTACACAATATTTAGTATAAGAAAATTTAAAACATTTAAACATATGTTATATATAAAAGTATCAGTTTGTACAATTACACAAACTTTACATAAATATTTAAAACAACACAAACTTGTTACAAAATTCCTAAAATGCCCAAAATGTATATGCTCATATGGATGGAGATGTCGATCATTAAGCATACAGTTGTCCCACCTGAGCTCATAATTAACCAAGCTTCAAGCTTCTATCGAAAATGCACCTCAAGCTGGGTTATCTATCCTGAAAACCACAATTTGCAAAGGAATGAGCTTACGACACAATAAGCAATTGATAATGCATGCAACAAATAAAACTTCAAGAACTAATTAATCCAATTTAAATTAAAACACTAAAATTTGATCTACAAGGCCGTATTCCAACCTATGTTCACCTCGATCCCAAACACACTCTCACACACGACTATGAACACGCCCATGTTCTTACCCATATGTGTCTCGGTCTAAAATGTACAAGTTATCAAATTGATACACGGCCATGTGCACGCCCATATACGAGACCGTGTAGCTCTCGGTCTAAAATCTTTACTTCACACCGAATTTGGACACGCCCGTGTACCTCTCAAGTCCAAAATGCACCATCTACACAATCTATATATGGCCTTAAACATGCCCGTGTATCATCCCGTGTATCTCTCGGTCCAAAACACCCAATTTTATAAATTGATACATGGCCATGTACATGCCCGTGTACTAAACTGTGTAGCTCTCGGTTTTAACATTCCCATTTGGCACACGGCCGTGTTTCAACTCCAAACAAATAGTGTTCTCACACACGGCTCAGGACATGTCCATGTCTCAACCCGTGTCTCAACACATGGTCTAGGACATGCCCATGTCTCAGCCTATTTTCAAAATTTACTAATGCATTTAATATAATTCATAAGCATTTATAATCACAATACCATACTAGCAATACTCACTACTCTGAAACTCAAACTTGGGTGTCTCAATTACACCATAACACATCATTACAAGCAATTCACATTCAGAATCCACATTCAACAATATATACAATCATAATAAAATGGATGTATATTTATGCTTGTTAGTTAACCGACTGAAGATCTCAACACACGTCACACACGTTTCACTCAAAGCTCACTTTTCATTTTTTGACATATTTTTGCTTCCATATATATGTGGCCATTCCTGAGACTCTCTGCCCAGCTCAGTCTCAAATCTTATATGTATATATATATAATTACATGAATGGCCACACCTGAGACTCTTTGCCTAGCTCAGTCTCAAGCCATGGAGCTCAATCTTCATACACACATATTTTCCTCACATACCTCACCATATGCATATGTCAATTTATACCTCACAATCAATATGCTTATTCATTTCATTTCATCATCACAATTCAATCATTATTTCATTTCCATCAACATGGTAAAATCACATCTCTTATCCCATCATGTGGCTTGCACAACATAAATGCCATTTTTCATAATTCACCATAAACATTATATACTTATATATTTCATTCTTGCTATAGGAAACGAGATACACAATCAATATAATTAAACAATTACAGTTATAAGAAAAGTAATATAAGTAAGCATTGTATTAATAATTACTTACCTTAAAGCTTCAACTCCCCCATAAGCAAAGCTTCCCCTTATAGAGTAGGGCCTTCTTCACCTCTTCCACTTCCTACACACAATTATATACCAATTTAACACTCAAGCATAACAATTCACTTTAAACATCATAAAGTGTAACTAAATGCTCCTAACTCAAAATAACCTAAAGATATACATACTAATCTAAAAACCCCCAAATTGGTATTAAAATTAGGGTCATGAGTCCACTTAAAATTTCAATTGGAATCACTCAATTTGGATAAGTGTAGAATTAATTATGGATTTTAGAATCTATTCAGCCAAAATAAAGCATCACTGTGAGTGATATAATGTCTAGCCCTATTTGACCCCCTTATCAATGAATTCTATCAAAAATCAAAACATAAAACTTGTAAAGGACTCTCTGAAGTTTCCAAGGAGTCTAACGTTGCTCAAATTAGAGTTGTATAGCTCAAGATATGGCCAAAATAAAGAGGTTGAAAATTTTGTAAAAATAGAGTATAAAATTTTACTACCCAAAACCCTATTACAACTCAACCAAAAACATAATTAACTTACCAAGAGATGTTCTTGAACTATGGAGGTTAATATCTATAACATAAACTACTAATTCCTTAGCCAAATCCTCTCTCTCTCTCTACCAAATCCCTAGTTCCTTTGAAAGAAAAGTGAGTGCAACTAGCTATTTTCCTAAGAAGCTCTTTATATGGGTATGCATGGTCACGTAGAAAAAGAAGAAGATATAGCCAAAGTTTATGATATTTATTGCCAAATATCCATCTAAATCCTTAATGAAATACTACTCTTCCCAATTAGTCCTTAAACTTATGATTATTTCAATTAAGTCCCTACTATCCTTACAATCTAGTCCTTTTCTACAATTCATACCCAATCTTAACTTAAATGGAATCTATGATTTCACATGTGTAAGACGTCATACATACGTATTACATACATATAAAAATGGACGGGTGTTACACTTAAGCAGGAGAAATTAGTCAGTGGCTCTAGATTTCTTTATAGGTTTTTCATTTAAGTTTAGGTTAAAGCAATTGTGTATATAAATGTTGAATTTTTGGTGATTTCCTTTAGATCTAGAATGATTTTGGTAGTTTCTAGTGAGTTTGATAGTGTTTGAAAATGATATGCATGATATTTAATCATTTGGTGAAGTAAAATTGAGTTTTGGGTTAGAAATTTATGAATTTTTTTACTGTTATGTGTGTTCTAGAGGTGAACATGCATATGCCTGATCACTGATGAGGCATATGCATGATCACTGATGAGGCATACGCCTCATTGTGCACTTCATCGAGGCTTGTGCAGAGGCTAGCACCTCTACACAGAGGCATGCACCTCTACACAGAGGCATGCACCTCTGTGGCTAAGGTAGATGCCTCTGTACCCTGTTTCAAGACCCTTTTGGTTTAAAACTTCAAAATTTTGAATGTTAACTTGAACCGAACATTGGAATAATGTACTAGAACATAATAATGATTGAAAAACACTTCTTATTAAGGAAATGACTGTGAAATATGAATTTCACTATACCAAATGATGAATATAACCAATGAAATAAGGGTTATAAGTCTCAGACAAAGAGACTAAAGTATTTATGGAAATAAATCAAAGTTCAAAAGTTCTATAAATGAATATGAATTAACATTGAAATGATATAATTATGCCCTTACTAATAATATGAATATTATATAAAGATTATGTTGATTTATATATAAATAAGTAAGGGTTGGTGAAATATATGTATTTATGGGATGAGTTGGCCACTCAAATTATAATTGTCTTTAAGACAGTGCAGAGATTCAGATGTGCCTTTTGGGCTAATTCTTGTAGTTATACCGTATGCATATGAGGTTATTGTGAATGATCTTGTGAATTGGCCAGTGTAGGCTATGAGAATGAGAATTGAGATGTTATGAGAGAGAGATTGATCTTTTGTATATTGTTATCAATTCTGAGAAGAGTTGGGGGAATAAATCATTTATGAATAATATTTATATGAATCACCAATTGAGAAAGATATACTTGAGAATAATAATACTAAATGTTCAAATGAATGAAATTCTCAACTCTCGCGACAACTGTGTGGAATAAGCTATTAAAGAAATCAAATCATGATTTTGATGCTATTAATTATTCATTTATAAAAATTCTACATTATGCATGGATTGAGGAATTAAGACCTCAAATGTATTTAAATTGTTTGAAGTTGAATTTATATTAAAATAAAGATTAATGTAGATGTTTATTTACATTATCTATGAAAACATTTAAATAATTCTCACATGATGGAATCTTTTATTAAATATTTTTGTCGAAATAAAGTATCATTCCTTGAAAGGTTATTTTGATAACTGTGTTTATTTATTAGGATTAAACAGCTTTGAAATTATTGCTGAGTTGTTGATCAAAATTATTTTGGGTTAATATTTTTCATTTGACCAACAAAATAGCAAAAATTAAAAAGTTCACACACTATTTATGCAATTTATCTCATAAGTTTATGCTGATATGGAGAGCTGAATGGTGTGCGAACTTTTCAATTTTTGCTATTTTGGTGGTCAAACTTTTTAATTTTTGCTATTTTGGTGGTCAAATTTTTTAATTTTTGCTATTTTGGTAGTCAAAGTGGGTCCCACACTTACTGATTGTATATTCCGGCCACCTTCACCGGTCAGAACCACATAAATGATACAAAAGTACTAAGTTCAAACACTCAATTGCAAAAAAAAAAGTACGACCACCAAAATAGCAAAAATTGAAAAGTTCATACACCATTTGTGCAATTCTTCCTAAAAATATAATATAGCATGGTGCAAAGGTTTTTACAGTCTTAGTGATTCCGCCATAGCAGAGGATGGTTATAGAATACGAAGAGAATTCTAGATTAAATTGATTATACTGATACAAAGAGAATTAGTTATGCAGTGTCACTGTTTGAGTAAGATGCTCTAGGCTGGTGGAAGACAATACTGGGAAGTGAAAATGTACTGATGACCATAATTTGGATAGACTTTTCTTTTAAAACATCTACAGAAAGATATATTTCAGAGGCATATGTAGACAGAAAGAAGATTGAATTCTTAGAGTTGAGGTAAAATGATTCACCTAAGGCCGATTATGAGGCACAATTTGAGAGATTATTGAAGTATGTTTCTGAAGAGGTAACAACAGATGAGTCAAAGCAAAAAAGACTTGAGAAAGGATTGAATTTAGAGATTAGAGAGAGAGAATGATAATCAACCCACCAACTTATGGAGAGTTAGTGGAAATTACATTGCGCGATGAAAAATCTATAAAAGAAGAGAAAGCTCTAGAAGCTAAAAAGAAGAAAATTACTAATGGGCTCACTATTTCAACTCAAACTCAAAGCAGTTGTAGTCCATTCTTCACAGGTTTTGATTCTCAATAAAGTGATTTTAGAAGGTGTGAAGTAAGTCAGTTTAGCCAATCAATGGGAAGAACATATAGCAGAGAATTTAGAATACTTAACAGTCGAAAGGGCTCCAATAAATTGTGAGCATAGTATCAGCTTCAATATGCAACTGTTGTGGTAGAATCCATTCAGGAAAATGTTATGGTCCCAGACCTAATGTATGCTACTATTATAGTAAACCAGGGCATTTTCTCAAAGATTGTCCACTAAAGAGAAGTGTTAAGAACTTTCAATTAACTAAATAACGTGATACAAGAAATGAAATATTCCAAATCAGTAATAGACCAAGTAGAAGCAGAGAGAGTAAGGAAAAAGAAGTTGGTATTGCAACACAAATTGGACCTGATGATCAACCTTAAAAGCAAGAAGCACTTGTTACATCAAATGAAGATACATGTACATTTTATTATATCACTTATGATACCTTTTGATTTTAAATTTATATGAGTATGCCTTACGTATACATAGCACACTTGCATTATTAAGGACATGGTATATGTGTTTTAATGCCTATTAGAATATTGTGATAGTAAACTTGGTAATGGGATTTTATTTCAAGATAGTAGGACAATATGATTAATATGTAGACTGCAATAGTCATTGAATTGGGAAGAATAATATTATTATTTCAAGAATATATTAGGTATGAAACTATTGTATCATTGTAATTTGGTATATAAAGAAAGTAGATATGGATATTTTGAGATAGAGAAAGATAGAGATAGTGATTAAAAGAGAAACTGTGCATGCTAGTTTGATTTTAGCTGTAATTGCATCACTTGTGATTGAAGATGGGTAAGAAGTTTATTTAGATGATGGTGTATGGTTACATATTAATGGTGGGTAAATAAAACTGTACATGTTTAATTAATTTCAACTATGATTGTTTTTCATATGGTCTGAGATGGGCATGAAACTTATTTAGCCAATACTGAGGAATCGATGAAGATTAGTTCAAGGGTAATGGATGTATTTATAATCAGAGAATTTCCTATTGTGTTTTGAGATGGAATACCGAAATTACTCTCGCACGGAAGAGTAGATTTGAAATAGAATTATCCGAAAGGCTACATCAATATTGATTACTTTATACACATTAAAGGACTTGTAGGATTTAAAAAGGCAGATTGTTAGAGTGAATAATTTATCATGAGGGGCATCAATTCAGTCTATAAGAGATAAGGATGGTAATATGAGGTTAGGTAATAATTAAAGGCAATTGAATAGTATCTTAATGAAGAATAATTATCTGTAATTGAGAAATGAAAGATTTCTTGATTAATTAAGAGATACTATAGTATTTTTAAAGATAGACTTAGAACTAGGATAGAACATTGTATTTCCAAATATAGTATGCAAAACTGGAAATGGATGGTATGAAATTACGACTATGTCATTTGGATTGATTGGTACACCAGATGCGTCTATGTCATCAATAAGCAAGACTCTTTGATAGTATTTGAATTAGTTGTGATTATTTTTATTGAAATACTTTCATTTATTTATCAAGCAGAGAAAAAAATGAAAAATATTTTTAAACATCTTTGCAGACAATTGTATGTTAAATTCAGCAAATGTTAGATTGAAATGGCAAAAAATATTTTTCTTAGCACATTATTATGAAGATAATGAATTAAAGTTTGCCAACAAAATTTTGAGAAGTTAGAAAAAGCATCTACTACTGCTCTTATATTTGCATTATCGATCGGGAATGGAGGCATTATGGTTTATAATGAACCTCAAGACAAGAGTCGGTTTGTGTATTAATGCAAATGGGGAAATAATAGCCTATACGATGGGACAGTTATAATTTCAAGAGGTGAATTATCTGACATCTGAACTAGTGTTAGCTATAATTATTCAAGCATTAAAGATTTGGAAGTATTAGTTGTATATGGGACCAGTTTTAATAATCATTGAAATAAAAAGTTGAAAGTATATTTCTATCTGGAAAGAATTAAGTCGAGACAACAAAAATGTATTAGGATCTAAAACCCCCCTATTAGTGGCCAACAAAGAAGAAAAATATGAAAAGTTTGTTGTATGGGAGTGGAATATTAAGTACTGTAAGAAAATTACAGCTATTAATGATTCCGAAATGAAAATGGGAAAGGATAATGATGGATTTTGAGAGTGGATTATTATATATATTTGGAAACATTCTTATAACACCTACCTTTTAGAATATTTGTTCTGTCCTCATGTATTGCATATTATACATAATAGATAGTGGACTTATTTTAGTTTAGGAATGTGCATGAGTTGTATAGAGGAATTAAATTGTAAGAAAAGTTTGGAATGGATTGTCACAATAGAAAGTTTTGGGCTATTATGCAATATACCTATTTCATTAAGAAGTTAAGGAGGTATTGTGGTAATATATTATTAAAAATATCTAGATTATTATTTGCTAGTTTTATTATTATATTAAGTGATAATTATTCATTAAATAAGGGAGACACCTTAGAGGGCAAATGGTGGGTTTTGATTGGAGAGTATGGGTGTGTGTATATGTATGTATGTATGATGGGAATTTGTAGAGAATAGGAGAAGAGATGAGAGTGTTTTCTTGAGAGATTTTTGGAGAGTTTTGATCTTGCTTAAGTTATCAAACAATTGCTTTGGGAAGCTTTGGGAAGCTTTGGGAGGTCTTTAATCCATTAGAGTCCTAATTAGTAAGCTTTACATGTAATGGTGTTGTTTGAAGTTGAGTTTTGTTTAGTTGCAATTCGTGCCCTGTTCCCTATTTTTTAGCCCTAGTGTTTTTGCCATAACTTGGGCTGTAAAGCTTTGATTTTAGCATAGTTAGATGCTATGGAAACTTTTGAAAGTCCTCTATAATTTCTATGTTTTGAGCTTGGACTGAATTTATTATTAGGAGGGTCTAATAGGGCTCAACATTTTATTGCTCATATTGATGCCATATTTTACCCTTATGGATTAAAAAATCCATAATTAATTCTATACTTGTCTGAATTAAGTAATTCTAATTGGAATTGGTAGTAGACTCTTAACTCTGGCTTCAGTAGAAATTTGGTGGTCATTAGACTTGTTTGTGCATCTTTAGGCTATATTAAACTATGAGTATGTAGTTGCACTTTGTGAGTTTATAGTGAATTGCAATGTTTGCTTCCTGAATTGATATATAATTATGTGTAGGAGTTGAAAGAGATAGAGGAGACCCTACTCAATAGGAGAAGCATTTCTTCTTGAAGGAGTTAAAAGCTTATAATAAGTGATTATTAATATATGCTTATACATATATTGATTCTTATGTAATTATTGTTGTTTGATTATGTTTGGTTAGTATAAGACAATTGATGTGGCAAGAAGTGAGATTTATTAATATTGAGACTTATGATGGAATGTGTGGTGAATTTATGAATGGCTATTGAAATGTGAATGATGCCTACATATGTGGATTGTGCTAGCCATTTAATGTGGCATGGTAGATTGAAATGTGTTATTGTGAGAATGTAACTTATGATTAGTATGTTGATTGGAAATGATGTAAAATGAAATATGGTTGTGAAATGTGAATGATGTGTGTGTGTATATATATATATATATATATGGATATTAAATGAAATATCAAGAATGTGAGGAATGTGAGAAATGTGAGGTATACGTATTATAGTGGGGCTGAGCTGGGCAGAGAGCCTCCACTGATTATGAGATCTGAGACTGAGCTGGGTAGAGAGTTTCAAAAAGTGGCCACATATGATATAGATAAATTGTGAGAAATAGGAAAGCTGAGCCCGACAGATAGCTACCTAAAATAAATGTATGAATGCGAGATCTAAGACTGAGCTAGGCAGAGAGTCTCAAAAAGTGGCCACTTGTGTGAAAAATGTGAAATTGTGAGGATAAAGCCTAAGTTGGCTATGTGTGAGGAAAATGTGTGACGATGATTCCGGCCGGATAATCAATGTGTATAAACATGTATTCTTGCATTGTGTTTATATATAAATGTTGAATGTTGATTCCATGTGAGAGGTGAATGTGAGGATCATAGTTGTGTGTTGATGATATTGTTTATTGAAATGGTGGTGGATTACTTTGAATATTATGATTTATTATATATGTTGCATCTATAATTGAGTTTTGGTGTTTGGATATTTTTTGTGGTGTTTTAGATATGCACAGGTTTTTAGACACGGCCATATAGTTTTAAAACACAGCCATGCATATGCAGAGATTTGGATTCAGGACTTCAGGCACTGCCGTGTGCCTTTTTGGCACGGCCGTGTGTATTCAATGGAATGAAAATACCAGATTTAGGCATGACCGTGTGTCATTTTGGCACGGTCGTGCGTATTTAGGAAAAAGAATGCCAAATTCAGGCACAGTCGTGTGCCCTTTTGGCACGGCCGTGTATACTCAGTGGAAAAATGCAAGCCTCAGGCACGGCTGTGCAAAATTTCCACACAGCCGTGTGCATTTTATAGCACGGCCATGCACAACCTGTTTGCAGGAAATTTTATATATTTCCTTAATTAGTTCTTGGGAAGTATTATATGTATGGTTATATGAATAATTGTTTATTAAGTTGTAAGCTTATTTTTTTACAAATTGTGTTTTTCAGGATATAATAGATAGAGCTTGAGGTGTGCGTTTATTAGAGGGCTCAGGTGGGTCAGAGGCAAGCTTGGTGTCGATAATCCTATCCTTATATAGCATATGGAATTTGGCATCTAAAATAGCATTTTTTATACTTAGTATGAATGTGTAATGTTATGTACAACAGTAAGTTGTGTACATCGTACAAGCCTTGATATATTTATTATATAATATAGAAATTTTTCTTATGCCACGTGTTGGTGTATTGTGGTGGACAAGAGTATATGGTATTTTGAGGGTACTATATTAAGTAGTATCAGAGCGAGGATATGATTTCCTCAGGACATAAGAACATTTTGCATTCATGACATATCATGCATAAGTCATAGATGACATATAGTTGATATGCGTTATATATGTCAGGATGGAAGGACACCAAGCTCAACCTATCGACCCAAATGAGTCATTAGAGTTAAATTTTAGACAAATACATATGCATGCTTTATATGAGCTTGAACAAAATTCTACTTATGACCCTTCATAAGATGCATATTCTTGTATATTGGTGAATTGATAAAAAGGTGAAGTTATGAATCAATGGCATGGGAAGATAACAGAGCAAAGTGCAAAGGTTTTCATAGGTACTGGTGATACCATCATGGCAGAGGAATGGATATAAAATGCAGAAGAAATTCTTGATCAAATTGAGTGTAAGGATGAAAAGAGAATTAGTTATGTTATGTCATTATTTGACCAACACGCTTTAAACTAGTGGAAGACAATTTCTGGAGTAACGTTAACTTGGAGTAATTTTCTGAGTGCATTTATAGAGAAATACATTTCAGATGATTATATGAACAGAAAGAAGATTGAATTTCTAAAGCTGAGATAAAATGAATTATTCGTGGCCGAGTATGAGAAACAGTTTGTGGAATTATCTAAGTATGGTCCAGAAGAAGTGGCTATTGATGAGAGGAAGTGGAAAGGATTTGAGAAAGGGTTGAATTTGAAGATTAAAGAAAGAATGGTACTTAAAACGTACAAAGACTCTATAAAGATTGCATTGAGTGCTGAAGAAGCCATTAAAGAAGGAAAAGCTTTAGAAGTTAGGAAGCATAAAACTATAAATACATCTACTGAATTCAACCCAAATTAGTGAAGATTCATTTTCTAAAGGTACTAATACTTATCAGAATGATTTTAAAGAATATACTGTGCAATCATTTGATTAATCAATTAAGGAAATTATTGGATGGGAGTCGAGAAAATAAGAAAAAGAGAATTGCTATTTTGACACAAGTTAAACCCGATGAACAATTTCAAATTCAAGAATGGGTCTATGTGATCATGCAGCGAGAAGATCCTACAACATCGGATGAAAATATAGGTACCTTTATTTTAATTACTTAGAATGCATTGGTAATGGTAGATTCTAATTTTTATTTCGTGTGGTTATTTACATAAGTTAGTATAAATGAATTGATTGGACATGATATATGTGTCTCTATGCTTGTTAGGATGTTGTGATATGATGATAAGAATTTTGCTTAGAACTAATAAATGATATGAAATGTGTGAACTTAATAATTATGGAGTTGAAAGAAGGATTAGTATTATTTTGAGAATAAATTGGGTATGGAACTATCATGATATTATAACTTATTATGTAAGGAGATAGTTATACTAATTTGAGAGTAGAGAAAAATAGAGATAGTGGATAAAGAAGAAACTGTACATGTTTGTTTATTTCAGCTACGATTACATCATTTATGATTTGAAATAAACAAGAAGCCTATTTAATGAATGTTGAAGATTTAATGAAGATAAATTCGAGAAAAATAGGTGAATTTATAATTGTAGAATTTTTTAATATATTCCAGATAAACTATTAGAATTATTTCAGTATTGGAAGGCATATTTAGAATTAAATTATACCAGGATCACATCAGTATTGATTGCTTTATATAGAATAGTATCATGGGAGCTGAAAGAGGTAAAAGAGGATAAATTGACGAATTGAATACTACACTATGGGGGAATTAATTCCATTTATATAGAACAAAGATAATGATGTGCAATTATGTGTTGATTATGATAGTTATAAACAAGACTTTTCAACGGTATTGAATTAGTTGTGATTGTTTTATTTGATAATTCTTTTATTTATCAAATAAATAAGAATATGGTAAGTATTTCTGAATAGCTTTGCGGGGGAAGATCGTTGTATGATATTTAGTAAAAATAAATTGAGAGTGAGGAATTACTTTCCTTGGGAAGGAAATTATGAGGGGAATGGATTAGAGTTTGTTAACGAAGCTATAGAAGATAATGTAAAGCAAACACTATTACTTTTATATTGCTGCATCAATCAGAAAAGAAAGTTATATGTTTCATGTTAAGGCTTCAAGGCAAGGGACAGAATATGTATAAATACAAGAGAAATAATAACAGTCAGTATATTCGGATTGTTATGATCGTATGAGGAGAATTCTTCAACTTATGATCTAAAGCTCTTTGTTATTAACTAAATTTAAGAGTTGGAAGACATAAACAACTAGAAGAACTCTCACTTGTTGATGGAAAGTATTTTCATAAGTACTTACTAATATGATGTATATATTAGCTTCTTTTATATGTTATCAATTTAATAGTAAATGTGTGCTTATTTAGATGATTAAATAAGTAATATGAATCATTATATATGTTAAAAGGGTTAGATTGTGATTTATTTTATTAATAATGGAAGGATAGTGATTTTGGTGTTGCTTTGGAATGTCAATGTTTATATGTATGAGATTGGTATGGAGATATATTTAAATACAAGAGTTTTGAATGAATTGGTTACTAAGAAATAAGTGGATGATTATATATACATATGAATGATACAAACTCACATTGATAACGAAAGAAATACGTGAATTCTACTTGTTCATTATCTTTATGTGATTGTGATGGAGTATATGAGTTATTGTGATGAGTATTTTGGATGAACTATGCTTCTTGAGTTGTGTTATGGAATGTGATGATATTTGATAGTATGCAAAATAACATAGTCATTTAGGATCATTTTGTTGACTTTTTCATTAGTTTGCATTTACATTGTGTTTAATTATTATGTTATTGTTGTTATTTGTGTGCTTTTATGTTATTTATATGATTTGTATGTTCTTTTAAACTAATCTCAAGCTTGAAGTTGCTTTGGAGTGCATTAAATTAAGTTTGGTGTTCAAAAAGTCAGGGGAAGCAATTCAGGAGGCGTGTCGACTCATGACAGTAAGTGCCTATGCCGACTCGCCCCTCCATGCCAACTCATCCCATGTGCTGGTGCCGACTCGAGCCAAGCTAAGAAGCCTTGTGCCGACTCGTGCCACCGTGCCGAGTCGTGACAGAGGGCATCCGTGCTGACTCCCACTCGACTCATCACGGTGGTGCCGAGTAGTTTAGGCACCTATTCTTGACACCCTTTCACATTTGACTCCTTTTTCAAAGTGTACGAAAGGGATGTTTGGGAGGCCTATAAATACATGTATTAACATTATTTTAGACATAATAGAGATATCAGAAAACACTTAGTTATATTTTCAAAGTATTATTATTGTTTAGTTTTTATTATTAGTGCAATTCTAAGTTTCAATTGAAGAACATTCAAGCAAGTCAAGGATTCCTCAAGAATGCTATCTACATTCAAGTTCTATCTTTCTCTCTATCAGTACTTGATGTTTCATTTACCTTTTTATTGTTATTTAATCATTATTATGTACCTTCACTAAGCTATTATTTGCTAGAATTATAAGGAAGAATAAATCAATGAACTAAATTTTATATTTTATATTATATGAATGATTTGATTTTAATTGTGAGTTTGAATGTGTTGTGTATGATTGGCCACTATACATGACTTACTAATCAAATGTATATAATGAGAATTAATGAATTTTGGTGGAAATACAATTAGAGTTATTTAAAATTTAAGAAAATCTCTTGGAGACAAAGATTTCTCTTTAAAGGATTAAAGATTTGGCATAGTATATTAACGGTTTTTGTTTATCTCTATAATGTTATGAGAATGCTTGTAGACTCTAAATGAAAATGCCCTTAATTGACAATGAGAATTGCTTTTTTAAGGACTTTAGGTTTAATTGACAATGAGAATTACTTTTAAGGACTTAGATCATGTTCTCTAATCATTTCATGTAATTATTTGTTTATTGCTTTGTAGTTCTTGAAAATTTCGAAATTGTAGTTCTAATGAATTTTAATTGAACTTATTATTAGAACATTTAAATTAGTTAGTATAGTTTATAATTCTTTAGTAATTTTAGAATAATAGAATAATTCAACATATTTATTATTATTATTTGCTTATCCATCTAACTATCTATCCGGTTAATGTAAGATTGCTCCAAATTCCCCAGTGTTCGACACCCTACTTGCTCTATGCTTAGTCTTAGAGATTAGGATATTATATTTGACCTATATCAAATTTTGGCGCTATTGCCGGGGAATTTGTGTAGAATTTTTATTAATTTAGGGTAGAGAAAGGTTGTTTTAGGCCTTAATTTTATTTCTGATTTTTATAGTTTATAATTTTTGTTTAGTTGTTGTTTAATTTTAATTCTATTCACAATATGGCTTAGTAGAAGTGCTAGTGATATTTTTCATTTTGATCCCAAAATTGAGCTAACTTTACGTACTTTGCACTGGGAACAAAGGCAAAGAAGAGTGAATCAATAAAATTTGAATATCATGACTGAACTGGAGAGATGTACATTGGGTGATTTTGCTATGCCCGACATAATGGGTAATTTTGGAGGAATTGTGGCTCCATCAATAGCCAACAATAACTTCAAAATTAAACCAAGTATCATACAAATAGTGCAAAATAATCAATTTGGAGGTCTACAAGGAGAGGATTCATATGCTCACATATTGACTTTTCTCAATGTGTGTGCTACCTTCAAGATCAATGGAGTGACGGATGATGCGATAAAGCTTAGGCTTTTCCCATTTTCAGTCAAGGAAAAGGCACAACTATGGCTTGCTAATTTGCCTAGTGAATCAATCACAACTTGGGACCAATTGAAGCAAGCATTTCTCCACAAGTATTTTCCACCATAAAAGACCGTCAAGTTTCGCAATGAGATTACCACTTTCAAGCAAAATGGAAGTGATACAATCTATACGACTTAGAAGAGATTCAAGGAGCTTCAAAGGAAATGCCCACACCATGGCTTGCCCGATTGGATGATCACTCAAATTTTCTATAATGTGTTGATGGATGATAATAGGAATATTGTTAATGCAGCCTCTAGTGGGAAATGGATGGATAAAACGACTATGGAAGCTATTATTTTTCTTGAAGAGCTTGCATCTCAAGGATATATGGGTGATGAGCTAACAATGGCAAAAGCAAGAGGAGTTTTGGAGCTTGACATAATCAACTTATTAAGTGCTAAGGTAGATGCTCTCACCAAGTTGGTAAGTAAAGCTCAAATTAATTCTATTGAAAATGCTAATATTACTTGTGAGCTTTGTGGAGGATCTCATTCATATTCTCAATGCAATATGAATTCTAATGCTAATGAGGATATGAGCTATGTGTAAGGGGCTTTCAACCAAAGAGGGGGGTTGAATTCAAACACATATAACCCTCAATGAAGAAACCATCTTGGATTTTCTTAATCAAATCCATCCTCTTAACTAAACCCTCATTTTAACCAAAATTATTCCAAACTACAAAACCCACCCGGTTTTCCTATGAAACCAAACCATCCTTCTTTTAATCCACCACCACCAAAGTCTAACTTAGAAGGTCTTATAGAGCAATTCATAAACTAACTATCAACCACCAACAAACAATATGAGGACCAATTCAAGCAACTCAATGCAAGAATTGATCAACTTGTTTCCCACAATCAAATTCTTGAAAACCAAATTGTTCAACAAGCCTCTTCAATGCCTCAACCTTTAGGAAGACTACCTAGTCAACCTGAATTTTAGCCTAAGGAATCTTGTCAAGTCATAAACTTGAGAAGTGGTAAGGAAGTTGGAGGTACTTCATCAAGTAAGAAGATTGTGAATGGGGATGATGATGAGGGTGTGGCGGATGCAAAAGTAGATGATGGTGTGAAGGTTAATAAGAATGATAGGGGTGGTATGGAAGAAAAGACTACTCAAGAAGTACCTAATAAGAAAGATGAGCCAAAGATTGACCTTAGAACCTTACCTTTCCCACAAAGGTTCATAAGGCGCAATCTTGACAAATAATTTAGTAAATTTCTTGATCATTTGAAGGACATAACTATTACCATACCCTTTATGGATGCCATTAGAGATATGCCCTTTTTGGGTAAATATTTAAAGGACATTATGAATCACAAGGGTAAAATTGAAGAATATGGGTTTATTTCACTTGTTGAAGAGTCTAAGACAATGTTTACAAAGACTCCACCAAAACTCAAAGATCCAAGTTATTTTACTATTCCTTATAGAATTAGTGATATTGCATTTAACAAAGCTTTGTGTGATAGGTGCAAGTGTGAGTTTAATACCTTATTCCATATACAATAAGATAGATGTTGGTGATTTGAAGCCTACTACTATGTGTCTATCTATGGCAGATAAATCTATCAAGTATCCACTTGGTATGCTTAAGAATGTATCCACCAAGGTGGGTAAGTTTATTATTCCTACAGATTTTATAGTAATGGACATATAGGAGGACCCCAAAATTTCTATTTTGTTTGGGAGGCCATTTTTGGTAACCGCAAGAGTGGTCATTGACATGAAAAATGGCACAATTAAGATGGAAGTGAATGATGAGTCTATAGTCTTTGATGTCTTCAAGATGATTAAGATAACACCACCGATTGAAGTTTGTGAAAGAATCAATTCACTTGATATCATTGATGAATGCGTGAATGAAGTTGTCTATGAGTGTGTGGGTCAAGACCCTTTGGCAATTTGTATACCACAAGGGGCTGATGAGAAATGTTCCAGTATGGAGGCTGTGGCTTATGTGAGAATGTTGGAATCCACACCATATGCCTCTCCTTATAGGCGTGAAAGATTTGAACCACTAAGGAAAGAGGATGATCCTAAGCCTTCCTTACCAAGTGAAGCACCCAACTTGGAGCTTAAGCCTTTGACTTCCACTCTAAGGTACGCATTTCTTGATTCTAAATCTCATTTTTCTTTTATTGTCAATTCTTTATTACCTAATGATAAGGTAAATGCTTTGTGTGATGTTTTAAGTAAACATAAGGGTATGATAGGATATTCAATTAATAATTTAAAAGGACTAAGCCCAACTATTTGCATGCATAGAATCCTTTTAGAGGATGATGCCAAGCCTACTATAGAAGCTCAAAGGAGGCTAAATCCCACTCTTAAGGAAGTGGTTAGAAAGGAAGTGATTAAGTTGCCTGACAATGGGATTATATATTCCATTAGTGATAGTAAATGGGCAAGCCCTGTTCAAGTTGTTCTTAAAAAGGGTGGCTTGACTGCTATGTAAAATGAACATAATAACTTAGTGCCTACTAGGACTATCATGGGATGGCGTATGTGTATTGACTATAGGAAATTAAATAAAGCAACTAGGAAAGATCATTTTCCATTGCCTTTTATTGATTAAGTCCTAGAAAGATTAGCCAATTTTTCTTATGTTTGTTATCTTGATGGGCTTAATAGCTTTTATCAAATTCCTATTCATCCTAAAGACTAAACTATGACTACTTTTACTTGTCTATATGGTACTTTTGCCTTTAGACATATGCCTTTTGGTTTATGCAATGCTCCCGCTACTTTCGAAAGATGCATGTTTTCAATATTTAGTGATTTAATAGATGATTGTGTTAAGGTTTTTATGGATGACTTCAGTGTTTATGGATCTAACTTTGCCAATTGTCTAGAAAATCTTTCTAAAGTTCTTGATAGGTTTAAGAAGCATGGCGTAGTACTCAATTGGGAGAAGTGCCACTTCATGGGATAAGAAGGAATTATTTTTGGGCATTTGGTCTCATAAAGAGGTATTGAAGTTAATAGAGTAAAGATTAAAGTCATTGTTAATTTGCCACCTCTAAAGTATGTTAAAGATATAAGGAGCTTTCTTGGACATGCAGGTTTTTATAGAAGATTCATCCAAGATTTTTCCAAGATAGCAAAGCCATTATGCAAACTGTTTGCTAAGGAGGCTGTTTTTAAGTTTGATGATGCATGCATGGATGCATTTGGAACTTTAAAGAAAGCTCTTACTTTAGTACCAGTTTTGCAACCACCTAATTGGGAGCAACCATTTGAGATCATGTGTGATGCAAGTAATTTTGCGGTTGGGGCTGTTTTGGGGCAAAGAAAAGAAGGCAAACCTTATGTGATTTACTATGCTAGCAAACTACTTGATGATGCTCAAATCAATTATACCACCATGGAGAAAGAGTTGCTTGCTATTATTTATGCATTTGATAAATTTAGAGCATATCTTGTGGGGCAAAAGGTCATAGTATATTCCGACCATGCTGCCCTCAAGTATCTTCTAAGTAAGAAAGATGCAAAACCAAGGCTCTTAAAGTGGATTCTAATGCTTCAAGAGTTTGATTGGGAAGTGAGAGATAAGAATTAAGGAAGTGAGAACCTCATTGCGGATTATCTATCTAGGCTAGATCAAGAGGGATTAAACAAGAATGATGATGGTATGCTGATTAATGAGTCATTTCATGGTGAACATCTTCTTACTTTTAGCTTCTAAGGAACTTCCATGGTTTGTGGATTTTGCAAACTATCTTGTGAGAGGAGTTCTTCCTTATAGGCTGGATTATAGATAAAAGAAGAAATTTCTATATGATAGTAAGTCCTACTATTAGGAGGAACCATTGCTTTACTAGATATGTAGAGATGGTTTGATTAGAAGGTGTATTCCTCAATATGAAGTTCAAGATGTTTTGAGACATTGTCATTTTTTAAATATGGGTGGACACTTTGGTGCATCAAAGACGGTTTCTAAGGTATTTCAACCTAGTTTTTGGTGGCCTACTTTATTTAAGGAAGCTAGAGAATTTGTGCTTACATTTAATAGATGCCAAAGAATGGGTAATTTATCTAGGAAATATGAGATGCCTATGAAATGAATTCTTGAAGTAGAGATTTTTGATGTTTGGGGCATAGACTTTATGGGTATTTTTCCTAGTCCTTTAGGCTATAAATATATATTGGCCATAGTTAATTATATTTCAAAATAGGTAGAAGCAATAACTACCATTACTAATGATGCAAAGGTTGTCAAGAAGATGATTAAGAAAATTATTTTTCCAAGATTTGGCACTCCTAGAGTATTAATTAATGATGGTGGTTCACACTTTTACAATCATATGATTGGAGCCCTTTTGAAGAAATATGGGGTAACACACAAAGTGGCTACTCTATATCACCCACAAACAAGTAGGCAAGTTGAGGTGAGTAATAGAGAGATTAAATGAATTTTAGAGAAAATTGTTTCTTCTTCAAGGAAAGATTGGGCATTAAAGTTAGATGATGTTTTGTGGGCATATAGGACAGCCTTTAAAACACCTATTGGCCTTACTCCTACCAATTAATCTATGGGAAGTCTTATCACTTACCTGTGGAACTTGAGCATAAGGCATATTAAGCAACAAGGGCTTTAAACTTTGATTTGAAAAAAGCGGGCATGAAAAGGTTACTTCAACTCAACGAATTGGAGGAGTTAAGGATGAATGCATATGAAAATGCAAAGTTGTATAAGGATTATATTAAATTATGGCATGATAAGCATATAGCTAAGAAAGAATTTCATGAGGGAGAATTTATTCTACTTTACAACTCTAGGTTGAAGTTATTTTCCCGTAAGTTGAAGTCAAGATGGTCGGGTCCTTTCAAGGTTGTCAAAGTTCATTCTTATAGAGATATTGATATTGTTAATAATAAAGGGGAAATCTTCAAGGTCAATAGCCATCGTCTCAAACCTTATTTGGTGGGTGAAGCAATTGCTCCTAGAGAGTCAATCTCTCTCTCTCTCTACACCTTAGTATGGTCAAACTATAGACCACTAAATGTAGCAAGGTATTACTTTCACATTCTATTTTTTCTATTTATTTCTTTTAATTATTTTCTTTTATTTTATATCATTTTCCTTTTCTTTGCAATTTTTTAACCACATTGTAGCATTAGTAGTATTTCTTTTCTTTGTAGTATTTATTCTACTATTATTATAATTTAAGTATAATCTACTTTTTCCTTGCCTTTATATTTTATGTATTAGTTTTTCCTTATATTTTTATTTCTTTAATTTATTCTTTTAAGTATACACACATACACATTATTTTTCTTTCATTTATGTCTTATTTTTATTTTAAATAATAAATATATATATATATATAAATTATTTTATGCTTCATCTTTGTGCCGAGTCGGCACCATACAGAGACGGATGGTGCCGAGTCGGCACAGGCATTCCGACTCGACTCCTCATATTTGGCTGTTGCCCCATTCATTTAGCTCTGTGCCAAGTTGGCACATGGTGCCGACTCGTGCACCTCTCTTACACACACATACATTTGTTTTTCTATTTCCTTGTTTTCTTTTCATTATAATTTTATATTGTTTAATTTCTTTATTTCCTATTTATTTCTACTACTTTTTCTCTTTTTCCTTTTGTCTTTTTGCATCTAACAATTTTTAAAATTTGAATTCTTTTTGAAAGGTCATGTCCTTTCCCACTAAAAGACACAACCTTTCACTCTTTTTCCTAACCTTGTGTCTTTTACACTTTATAATTTATTTGACTACTAATATTTTATTCACTTCTTTCTCTTTCACTCTTCTTTTCTCAATCTCCTACACATTTTTCTTCCTTACTTTCACTTCTCTTTTTCATTCTTATTTTTATTTCCTCTTCACCACCTTCCTTCTCTCATTTATAAAGCTCTCATTCTCTCATTTTCTTCTTCCCTAACCGAAACCACCATTTCTTTTTTCTTTTTTTTTTCTTTTTATTTGTTTCTTTTCTTTGCTTTGTTTTCTTCTTTCACTCCACACCAAACCTACCACCACTTTACTTCTCCAATTTCTCTAAATCAACTTGAAATAGGTAAGACCAAGGGTTCTTCATCTTCAAAGCCAAGAAGAGATGATCAAGAGGAGGAGGAGCATCAAGAGGAAAACTTATTCCTCCAATAAAAAGCTAAGTTTCCTATCCTTTTCCCATGATGAAGGTGGTAGATTTACTACTCTCAAGTTTAGAGAAATTGTTCCATGCAAGTATATTCCTAATTCTTTGCTTTAAGATGTTAGTATGCATGACTCCTTTAATCAATTATTGACTAATTATGGTCTTAAGAAGTTTTTTTCTATACATGAACCCATATATGTTGAATTGATTACTAAATTTTACACATCATTAGAAGTTAATCCCAATGATTCTCACATTCTTGAATTTAGGATGTTAGGCAAGCCTTACCAACTTATTTATTCCTACATGCAAAGGGTTTTTAGTTTTAAAAGGGATGGAATGTGTAATATGCCTAAGTCATTTGATGTTGATGAATTTTGGACATTTTTAACTAATTTACCACCTCCCTTTCGACCAAAGAAGGGGAAGGCCATGTTTATTAAAGACTTGAAGTTTTGGCTATTGCATAAGGTTCTTTGTTGTGTTGTCTTTCATAAGTCCGAATTTAATAGGGTCTCGGCTCAAGAAATATTTTTGATGTGATGCATTCACAATAAAAAACAAGTATGTTGGACTTATTGGATTTTTAATCAACTTCTCATTTGTGCTACACGTAAGGATGTACCTTTAACACATAGCCATATTGTTACTATTATTGCCAAATCTCTAAATGTGAACTTTGATGATCTTGACCATGTTGTTGAGTGTTCCTATTTTACTAAGCAAGCATTTGTGAGAGGTGAAGTTGTGGATGCTTCTTTTCACTTGATCCCAGTGCATACTAGGTTATGTTGGAAGGGGATTCTGCATCCACATGTTGTTGGTCACTAAGATGATGAACCATATATTAAAGTTGATGTTCATGAGGAGGAGCCAAATATTGGAGATGAAGAGCACCAAGAAGAGGTACCCCATGGTGATGTCCCTTTGCCTCCTTATCCTATGCAAGGAGGTGCCAGTAGCTCATCTAGTCATGATTTGCCTATTTGGGAGCAAGTTTTAGAGAACCAAAGGGAGATGCAACACCAATTGAGTGGCGTGGCGGCTTTTAACCGCCAACTTGATTGTCGCCAATGGAGAATGGAGTACAAGATGAGCCAATACTTTATACATTGTGGTCACACCATTGGGTCTCCTCCACCATCTCCTTTGGAGGATTGAGGGAGTTTTTTCTTTTCCCTGGCTTTTTTTTTATGTTTCACATTAGGGACAATGTGCACTTTTAAGTGTGGGGGAAGGGTTAGTAATAGTTATTATTATTATTATGCATGTTATTATTTAGTTATGTTTAGGTTAGTATGCATGAGTGTTTATATGTTATTTTGCATTATTTTATCTTCTGCACATCAATATGTAGCTTTTTTTCTAGTTCATTTTGATTTTGATTGAAGTTTTTCTTTTATGCCATGTTAATATTCACTTTTTATGCTCAATTAGTAGAATTTTTTAAGTTTCATGTAGTATAAGTTTTAAGTTTTTATTATTATCTCTTTTTATTCTTTTCAAAATCTAGAGAATTTTTAGTCCACTTTCTAACTATGCTTAAAGCTAGGATGCTAAGGATTTAAGCTTAAGTTTTTTAGGACTTTGGTATCTTTAGGGAAACTACAGTCATAATACGAAAGACTAGCGTTTCAATAATGGATGAGGACACGAAAAAAATAAAAAATAAAAAAAAATAATAAGTATACAAAATTTATGCTTGTTGTATCATGCATCTTGAGTAAGTTGTGTGTAACTAAGTATGCTATTCATTCGGAAAAAGTGTGTGACATTATAAGTATAAGTAAAATAATAGTGGGATGGAGCATAAAAT
>CATIWO010377845.1:0-12401 GCA_949673435.1 Macaranga tanarius
GCACATATATTAACTCACATTATAATAACATGTATATTTGGCCCCAGGCAATGACTATACTCATTCACTAACTTAATCTTATGAAGTATCATGTGCATCCGGCCCCAGGCATCGGTTACGCACATATACCCATTCATACTATAATAATATGTGTATCCGGCCACAGGCAACGGCTATACACATTCATCCATTTCAATTATAAATTAGCATATGTGCTACTTAACCATAATCCTATGCGGTAATATGTGTATACGGCCCTAGGCAACGTCTTTACACATTTACCAACCATTTTTTTAATATAGACATCATATATCTCAGCACAATATTATGTATATTCGGCCCCCGACGTCGAATATACACCTCTATGAATCTTTCATGTCCTCGATAATGAATTTCAATCATTAGGGTTATATTCAATTAAAATTACATCACTTTCCTTTAGGAGTTCTCGAGTATTCTAGCATCATTGGTACCTCATTGTGCCTCTCGTATAGAACATCATTCTTAAACTCCCTATTTTCTCATGTTGGATTCCACTGCAGTATTTCAATTTTTAGTCTCTATATTGGATACTTTACTTTAATTATCATTTCCTTATTGTATTATCTTCCTGGCCTCATTGCTAACGAACATGCTTTAGTCTCTACTCGGAGACTTCAAAATTTCCATAATTCATTATTCTACTTCTTAAGTTAATAAGGTCTCACTAAGAAGGAGTACGATCGTATACACCTATAGGGTAGGATGTGTATTCAGCCCTAGACTCTGATTATATACAACTATCCAGATTCTATTATGCCTCAAACATGGGCTCTCTCACTCCTAGTGCCATGCACATTTAAAACTAGTATTACAACTAAAACTTTGAAGCCAGAAATGGAGGCCTAAATGATCAAATTTGAACATCAAAACGGGTTTCATCGGGTTCCCTTGAAAAAGGCCATATAGCTCTCTGAATTAGCTTCGATTTGATATGTTACGGGCCCCGTGGCTCATCCGATGCTGAAAGTTGGATCCTTCTTAAGCAACGCTGCGTATCTCGACCATCCAAATTCGAGTGTTCATCAATTATCATAATAATTTAGTCTCTTGGTCTGAGACTTATAAATCTCATGCCATTTCATCAATTGGAAGTGTTTTTCAATCATTTTTATGTTCTAGTACATTATTCCAATGTTCGGTTAAAGATACCATTCGAAAAATTAAAGTTTACGGCCAAACGGGTCACGAAACAGCGCACAAGGGCGCATGTCTGAGTCACAGAGGCACATGCCTTTGTGCAGAGGCGTATGCCTCATCTGCAGGGGCGCGTGTCTCTCCCACAGAGGCGTGTGCCTCCACCATAGAGGCGCCCATATTGCCCTCCAACAGACGTACGCCTGTACGAACAGACGCATGCCTCTACGCTTCTGGAACATGAACTCCATATGAAAATTTACAAAAATAACGTTCAAAAATATAATTTTTCTTCATCGGAGCATTAAACAACATGCATATAATTTCAACACACTCTCAAGCATGCTTACAACCACTTAAAACGTTATATATCAAAAGAAAAGCATTCAAACATTAGCTTTTATACATAAAATGGCTCAAATTTAAGTTTGGAAGAAAAACCAACAAGAATTGATTCCACTCATCAATTTCTCCTGCTGATTTCCTATTCTTCTTTGCTGAATTCGGTTATAGAGTTTCAAAGCACAACTTCTTCTCTTTTTCTCCTTATTTTCTTCTCTTCCTTCTCTTTTATCTCTTATTCTTCTTCTTCCCACGTTCCCAGCCACACTTCTTCTGCAGAAACTCAACAACTCCACTTGCTCCTCTCTACTTTGATCCCTCAACTTTCCTTGCCTTAGTCCTTAATCCTTCTATCTTTAGTTGCTTACTTTCTGTACTTAGCACAATTCCTTTCTAACTCCTTTTACTTCCCTCTTTTCATTTCAATCATTCTAAACTTTCATTTAACAACTCTCATATATATATTTCTATTTAAAACATCAAACTTTATTTCTTATTTAATTATTACTTACTTCCTTATAAATAAATATCAACTATAATTTACATCAACATAATACATGAAAATCAACTCCATAATTATTTACCCAAAATAATAACCAATAACACCAAATCAATACTAATTTAATATCATCAATAATCCTTAATTATCAATAACTTTAATTAATTCAATTAAAGGACACGGATGTTACAGTAGTAATACATATTTTGTGGTGTGACATTGTAGAGAAACTCTTACCTATACTTGGTATATTATGTTCAATTGTAAGATTTATAATACGGAGATATATATTTCATATTTATTAATCAATTATAAAATATTTAAATAATAATTTTTTAATACTAATAACTAACAAATATGATCGTTATTAGGATAAATAATTAACAAAAATATATTATTTAAAAAATAAAAAAAATTATAATGTTAAAAAATTGTGAACACCACTAAAAAATGGTAAATTTTTTCTTAATTTTAAAAATATATGGACTTAAAATATTTACATTATTTAACAACTTTTGTATTTTAATAATTGAGAGCAACTTATCTGTAAAAAAATAAATTATTTTTTAAATTATAAAATTTTGAAATTCAGACTTTAATGAAAAAATAATAAGCAAAATAAATTTTTATTTTAATGATGAAAAATGTAAGAAAAAAAAATGATTTTTTAATGTTATACCCTGCATGTATTATATTCATCAAATATATAAATAAAATACTTTATAATACTTAAAGTTATCTTTTTTTTTTTGTTCTGAACCAAAAAACTTATCTATTTGACTCGAACGTAAAACATCCTTTATATCTATCCCGTACTAACATATTTTTTTTTCCGTTAGAATCACAGAAGCCCCGTGAGCCGTGAGTAATGTACCGTAAATAAGAAAAAAGGGTGCCCATGTGATTTGCCATATTATACTAGCTAGTTGGTACTTAACATTTAAAATTTATATTATTACTTTTATATTTTGCATAATTATACTATTTATATATTTTGTCAAATTTTCATTTATAATTATCGTTAATTGATATGACATTAATAAGTAAGTACTATTTGCCCTCTCTATTTGAATTTATTATACTATTTGCTCATTCTATTTGAATATATTATATTATTTACTCCAAAAATTTTAAAAATATAAACTAATTTTTTAATAAAACTTATGTTAAAATTATCATTAATTGACTATAAAAATGACAATTTTATTAAAAATATTTTTGAAAAAAAAAATAGCTTATTTTAAATTTAATTTAATCAAATAACAATTTATTATTTCCAATTTTAAATAAATTCACTTCAATGTTCACCAAAATATTTATATTTCATAAAAATTAAAAAATTAAATTTATTTTTAATTTATTTTAAACTTTAAAATTTGATTTTTATTTGAATTACTAGTTTAAATTATTGAATATATAAATTGTATTATGAATAAAATTAACAATTTTAAATAATTTAATCAATATATCCAATGATTGAAATTAAAAGTTCAAATAAATAATTAGATTTCAAAATAAAAAAGAGAATTGATTTGATTAAATTTTTTAATGCAACATGAATATTTAAAGTTAATATTTAAATTAGAATTTAATTATATAAAATTAAATTACGTATTTTATATTTTTATTTAAATGATATAATTATCATTTTATAGTAAACTTTAAGAAAAATAGTTTAATAATAAAAAATATAATTTTTAAATATTGGGAGTAAATAGTATAATATAGTCATATAGAGGGGGCAAATAGTACAATATAATTGTAACGGAAAATTTAACAGATAAGATAAATAGTATAATTCGTAAAATAAAAAAAATAATATAATTTTTTTTGAAATAAAAAATAATATAAATTTTAAATATCAGAAATCAAGTAATGCAGTATATCAAACTATATAGGTAATTCACCCAAAGAAAAATCTTGTTTCATCTTTTAACAGCGCCGTAAAAACTGAAGCTGTCGTAGACGCCAACAAGCCGTGTCGGAAAACAATTTTAATATATTTTCTTACATATATATATAATTTATTCTCTTACTATAAATTCAAAACTATAAAACCCAAAGAAAATTCCATAATTTATTTTTTGAGATTTGTTTTTTCGAGCAATTTCTCGTTTTATTTTCTTCTTCATCTTCTCTTTCTGCTCTCTGTAATGTCACAGTAACCCTTACAATCTGGCAGAGCACAGCCTTATTCTTGGAACAATATTTCAATTATACTAAAAACTGATAATTTCTTCACTTGCTGCAGCTTTTTTGTACATTCAAAAAATCCTTCTATTTCTTTTTGATAGATGTAAAAATAACACTTTATTTCCTCGGTCGCATTCGAGCTCCATCGGACAGGATTTGCACCGGCAGTTACTGTCAAGTGTTTTTTTGATTGAATATATAATTTTAAATCTGAGCTCTATAAAGAAGAGCTGGGATCTCTAAATTCGTCGAAATTAAATTCTGCATTTCTTTGTTATATTTTGGTGTCTTGGAGATTCAGAATTTCGGTTCAAAGGTAAATTGTAATTTTTTTAGATCTTAGAGTTTTTTTTTTTTTTTTTTTTTCCTTTGGTGACCAATATTTTATATTTTTATTCTACTGGATTTCATTGTTAATGAGTTATTAACTTTATATTTTTTTTATTATTTTTTAATTAAAAATTATGTGTTGGATTTTGGTTTAGTGGGAACATTAAGCTATTAGTTTAATTAATTAAAGATTCTATCAACTGTAATAACGTGTTGTTTTTTTTAATAAATAACTAGTTTTAGAATATTTTAATTCAGACAAGTGTAGTAGGACACTTTTAAGTATCAGGAGGAGCTAGCGGACTGAGATCTGTTTTTTTGTTTGATTTCATCTCTTTAGCTCTTAGGGCTTGTTTGGAAAATAAATCTTTTTATTGGCATGAATTTTAGGGTAACAATTGCCTGGCAATGATTGTTTCAAGACCATCTTCGCCATTTTTATGCTATTGTAAAATTTGACTTCACATTTTATTTGTTCAAAGTTAAGTTTGTAGAGAAATGAAAGAATTGAGAGAAACTTCATCAAACAAATAGACCACTGTAGTTCTTTCCTTTTAGAAGGAAATAAAATGGGATGCTAGAGATGTAAATGTTTGATTATTGATGTAGAATTTTGGTGAATGTTGGGTTATGTAGAAAATTGAACAATTGAGGACTGCAAATAATGGGATATATTGAATCTTGAGGATTAATTATATTATCCTGTATTGCTTTATTGTACATAGGTGCGGGTGATGCATGAATGTGCCTGCTTTTTGAGTACCCAAATGTTAAGCAGAGCATAAATGCACAATGCTGCTATGGTTGTCGCTGTCTTTTGCGGGTCTGCAGTGAGAATTATGAGGTGTATTTTAACTAACATCAAGAGAGTATAATTTACCTGTGGTCATGTTTCACGTTGGTGTATGAATATATGCATTGAAATCTTGGTTTACTTTTTACAGTCAGGTTATATTTGCTGGATTTTCTGTTTCCAGTTTCCACTTAAAAGCTGAACATTTTTCTCCACAATTTCCTGCTGGTAGTTCTCTTTCAGGCAAAAGGTGCTACATTCTATGACTGCAATGGACGTAGATGCTTTTGTTTTCAGTTCAATGAAATGCATGGCCGTAGCAGCAGCTGGTGAGTGTTAGGGCTGAAGAGATGCCATCAACTTGCTGCCAGCCGGAATGAAGACCTTACAGGTCTGATTTGTAGTCCTGGTCTTTCCATGCATATGATGCTTATCTAAAGGCTCTTGACAAAATATCCCTTTCATGGCTAGCAAAACATTGAAATTTCTACTTGGCTGCATGCCTTGCACCTCATTTCCTATCATTTCTTCTTTTCTTACAACATCATTACTCCATGTTCTTCAAACATGTCCTTCATTCTAGTTTTTGTATGTGCCTTTGATTCCCAAACTTCAGCCTTTCAACTCCTATTTAGCTTGCTTTTTGAATTGTTACCTAAATTTTTTTTTTTCCTTGTGTATTGCTAAATTTTAATGTTTCTCGACAACTGCGAATGCTATTTTATTAGCCTATTAAAACTTTGATAAATTCTAGTAATCACTAGCAATTTTCTGAACCACCTTTTTTTTCACGGTCTCCCATCACCAGAAAATCCAAGGCACCATTGTGGTCACCCAGCTTTTGAAAAATTTTGCCAGTTTTCATCAATTCTTATCAGTGAATTGACTCAGTAGGTGATTATGAATTTTCAAAAGTTTCATTTAGGCTTTCAATGTTTTGTTACTCCATCCAAAATTAGATAATGTGTCAAGTGGTGCAAGTTCTAGTCATGACTTCGGTTTCTAAGAAGTAACATATCAAAGGACAGTCACTTCCCTGTTGATCCTAATGTATCGCTTTGGAATTCCAAAAAACTATTGCTTGAATACTTCATTACTTCATAGTAAATTGAATGGAACATTGTATTGGATACAGAGCACTCAGGAAAAACAGGCCTCAACCCAAGTTTCACAGGACTCCCAAAGTGATCAACAGAACAATCACACAGCAGAGGCTCCTGCAGCAGATTCTGGTTCAGTGTCTGCTTCAAGCAATGATAGCTGCAAAGTTTCACGCCAAGATATTGAACTTGTAAGCCTATTCCTTCTTTGGTCTTAGTGTATTCTTTATTTCTGTCCATCCATTAGTTTGGTTTGTTTTCTTCGTTTCTCCTTGACCTTGTTTTTTACTTCTACAATGATTGATCTTAAGAAAATATTAATCTAATTTTCTTCCTGTTGCTGATTAACAATTATGATTTCTTTAATGACTGTTGCAGGTCCAAAATCTAATAGAGCGGTGCTTGCAATTGTACATGAATAGAGATGAGGTGGTCAAAACCCTCTTGACACGTGCAAGGATAGATCCTGGGTTTACAACGTTAGGTAGGCTTCTTGAAATTCTTGGTCAAGCATTTTGTCTTTTAGACACCCTTAAATTCTCTGGTTTGAACCTGAGCTGGTGAAAGTATTTTTGATCTCCTGTTTGTAACTGAAACACTGTGGGTCAAAATAGGTTGTGACATTATAATAGGCATCTTCCCAAACTTACCTTCATTTTCAGCTTGTGCTACCTTTTACAGTACTTTCTTTTTGTGATCCATGCTATCTTCTTGTTTAACATTACCAGTGAGCAGTGACACACTGATCTCGTTTTCTTTGTTTAACGTTTATGTGTGGATCTGCTCTGATGTTCCCCTTCATTATTCATTTTCTGTTCAGTATGGCAGAAATTGGAAGAAGAGAATGCTGATTTCTTCAGAGCCTATTACATAAGGTTGAAACTGAAGAAGCAAATTCTCTTATTTAATCACTTGCTCCAGCATCAATATAATCTTATGAAGTTTCCTGTGCCTCCTAATGTTCCTTTGGCCCCTATACAAAATGGGATTCATCCCATGCCTGGTAAGTTCTGACTTTCTACTAATGGTTGTGGAAGGTACAAATAATTCTCATTTTACAAGATAATAGAGTGTGTTTTCAAGAATTATTTGTTTACTTCCAGCTTTTTATGGAAGTTTTTATTTTTGTGCCATGGAAAATGTAATGGAATCTAATGTTTTTAATTATATTTGGGCCTTTTTAGTAACTTTCTGATCCTCTATTTGTTTTTTTGTGTTGTTGTCAATATCTGCATGATAGCAATTTTTTATTCTACGAGATATGATCAATGGTAAAAAAATAATTTTTATTATGTCCGCACTTGTGCCTCCTCTCACACAATTCCATTTGAACCATGTTCTCTTTTTTTTGGATCAGAACCTGTCTAGGTATTCTGCATGTTGACGAGATAAATTCTTATTTCTTGAGTGTTCTATGATTGAGATGTCTGCTTTCTTGTGATGCGGCATTTCCTTTAAAACTTTGATACTCTTATTCAACATCACTTCTTTGCAGTGCAGTTAACAATTTTCCTATGGGATATCCTGTCCTACAACAACCTCCAATGCCTGCTCCAGGTCAGCCCCATCTTGACCCCATGGCTTGTGGAATATCTAGCTGCCATGTGGTTAATGGAGTTCCAGCACCAGGAAATTTTCATCCTATTCGTATGAACTCTGGAAACAGGTGAGAATTGTTGCACCCCCCCTTGTTCTTCTTGAATTATCTTCATCAAAATTGAGAACTCTTAAAAACTCCAAAAAGAGAACCTGTATTTTGTTCATATACATGCACATTACTCACATGTGAGTTCTTTCAAATCAACAATTGCTTTTAGCCGATGATCGATTTAGCTGCCTTTTTTTTTTTTTTTTTGAAATAAAGCTGCCTTTATTTTGTTGTTTATTTGTGCAGTGGCCTCTCTACAAACATAGCTCTTAAGTGATTGCAATGGGGGGAAAGATCCTTATATCTGATGGCAATGAGACTGGGATTAGGCTTAGTTGGACTGTGTTTTAATGTTTGCCCATGTATGCTTATATTTGGGTAAATAATACAGTGCATGAAAAAGTTCAAATTATTCCTCACGTGGAGTGTATGCCTTGAAAACATTTGTACTCTATCAGCATGTACATGTTATAATCCAATAACTTTGGCTTGCCCTGTGGTGTCTCATGAATTATGTTTAGTTTTTCATTTTTTTAGTTTCTGTTTCATAGAGTTGCAGCTTATAGCCAATGATTCTATCCTTGTAGTATGGCAATGGAGAACAATACAGTTGATATGACTCCTGCAGTTCTTCCAAATAGTGGCATGTCATCCATGTCTGAAATGCCTGTGAGTCCTACGTCAGTGGCATCCAGTGGTCATTTTCCCTTTACTGCATCAGACATGTCAGGAATGGGAGTTGACACATCAGCACTTGATACAGCATTTACATCCGACGTGGCAAGCTCAGTAGGATTGCAGCTTGGACCAGATGGTGGGGCAGGCACCTCCAGATCTTTAGATCAGATTCAATGGAATTTCAGTCTGTCAGACCTAACAGCAGATCTATCAAACTTGGGAGGTAAGTTGCAGATAATCTTTTGTGTAAACTCAAATCATGTAGCAATGAAGATTATATAGCTGTTTGTTGCAGATATCTCATATAAAGAAGTGTGCTCTGAATTTCGTTATTCTATTAGTTGTTTTAGAATGTTCTCGTATAATTATTTTTAGTCTACTTCATGCCAGTCCCTTGTATAAAATATGCATTAATTGCTGTAGCTTGATGATTTTGCTATTTATGGACCAAATTCACCCCTTTTATGTAGAGGAATGGAGACAGTAAAAATCCAGTCTATTAAATAAAAGAAATAAAAGAAAATAACATCTGAGAACTACTTCAGAGTTTTGGTTAGTTGCCCTGGAAAGTGCTTGGCTGCTGATATTTGTTGGGACATTGGTTGCAATTCTAATCAAATTCTGGTTTTCCATAATTTTTTTTTCCTATAGGTTTGATTAAATTTATTATGTTGGAATTGTTCATCTTTTGTAGATTTAGGAGCCCTAGGAAACTATCCTGGCTCTCCATTTCTGCCATCTGATTCAGAAATTTTGCTTGATTCTCCAGAGCACGAGGACATAGGTAATGAGAATATAATCTGCTAATATTTCTGTTGTGTTTTTTTTTTTTAAAAAAAAAAGGTTTATCACCACATGTAGTCAGATACTGATAAATTTATCCTTGTAACAGTGGAGGAATTTTTTGTTGATTCTGTACCTGGGCCACCATGCTCCCAGTCAGAGGAAGAGAAATCCTAGCTAGGATAAGGTGCCTTCGTCTCTTCAAAATTTTTAGGATTAGGATCAGTTAGAAGAATAAAAATTAAACATCTGCCATTCAATTTGTAGGAACGTTGAACATTTTTATAGAATTGAACCATTGTGTTGTAGTAACGTAAATTTGATGGGCACTTAGCATGGTCGTCTCTTGGGAGTAGCAGTCCTATTTGCTTTACTTGTAATTTTTAACCCAGCAATAAAAAGGAAAAAAATGTAATTTTATATTCCATTTTTGCCCCGAACTTTGAGTATTAGAGTAAGAGAACTTTTTTTAAAAAATACAATTGGGAAAAATAGAAACTTCATTGCAATTCCATGCTTTGCCTGCCAAATGCCAATGCCAATTATTTAAGTAATTGTTAATTTGAATTCTAATCTTTCCTTTACTGGCTGTTAGTTTTGTCTACCAAGTCGAATACCGAAGTCATCGTCAACGCTACGACGGTTTCAAAAAAAAAAAAAATATATATATATGTATTATTGATTCACTTCAGCCAAAAGAAAAATCTATTGTTTCCACCCAACAACCCCTCGGTGGGAATTAAATATTTTTTAGAATTTTTTTTCCGAATATATTATTTTTGAGGACATAAAAATTGATTATTCATACACTTGGGACGACACCATCAGTACCAGTAACCTGGCGAATGGTCAATTCTCGTCTTATATGAAAGGTCTTGGTCAGTTTTCCTTCTATATAAAAATATCCACGTTTTGATTTTTTTTTTGGACATTTATGCCTTTTAATTTCTTTTTACATAATAATAATAATAATAATAATGTTTGGATCAAAAATTAAAAATGATAAAGCCCACCTAATTTATAAGTCCGACTCAAATTAATTAATTAATTAATTAATTTCACATGTGGTTATCTGTAAAAAAAAAGAACTGACAGAAGAAGAGATAAGGTGTAAGGGAGTTTGAATTTCAAAAAACAAGAAACGTGCAGTGGTGGGCTAAAGAGCAGTTACTCAAAAGGGAAGTTATCAACTACATGGATAAAACGACTCTCCTGCAGAAGACATCCAATCTACAGCAAAATCCAAACCAGACAATAACAAATCAAATTCTACAGAACTTCAACTTTTATCTTCAAAACTTAGCTTTTCAATCTAGATTTCGTTTGTAATTTTTATTATCTTGTTATTGTTCTCTGCAATCAAACACTTTTAATTGTTCAATTTCTTTTATTTTCAATGGAGCCCTTTAGTTATGTTACAGATCTCTTAGTTCCATGTTCTCATTTTCTCTAAATTTTCACCATTTTATTCTTTATTTTTAGTATAATCAGTATTAAACGCAACTCTCTATTATTTACAGTTGGTTTAAGAACCCAGTAAGTTTAGGTCCCTTAGCTTACGTTAAAGTTTCTGATAAGAAGTCAGATCCCATAAAACTCACTTGCAAGGGCCAGAAACGTAACAAATAATAATAATAATAATAATAATAATAATAATAATAATAAATATTATAAAATTTATTAATAAAATTATTTTCTATATAAGTTAGCGGATTCAATTTCTCCACCTTTGCATTTTTATCCTCTTAGATATTGAAGTGGATTTTTGTGGATTTAATTTGACGGTTTCACAAATAAAAAATAATTCTTATAAAATCAACTAAGGATCTGTTTGGTTTAACTTTTCATACAAGATAGTTAATAGTTGTTGGGAATAGTTTATAGTTGGTAATGATAAAAATAGATCATTTAGTAAAATATTATCAGTTGTTATCGTTAATATGTCAAATAACCATTAAAAATATCATTTATTTTTTAATATATTTTGATATATTTATAATAATAATTTTTAGTTATGTAAATTATTTTAAAATAATATATTAATAAATAATAATATATTATTTTTAATTTATATATTACTAAAATTATTATTATAAATTTAACTTTAAAATGTAAATTTTATTAATACAAGTTTTTAAACAATTTATAGATATAAATTTTTTAATTTTTTAATTTCTAATTATAATTTAAAATAAATTTTATTTTATTATAATTAGCAATTAGATAATTGTAAAATTTAATAGAGCTGATTGAAGTTGTTTTGATTAAAAAAAAATTATTAGCTGTTGATTTGAAATTTTTACCAAATACTTAAAACTGAAATTTTTTTATCAGTTAGTTGAAACAGTGAAACCAAACACCCCTAAATATATCAGAGTAGTACCTAGTAGTTATAATCCTTATATAAACAACTAACAAGGATATGCCTTTAAAAAAAAAAAAAAAAAACCTTTACACGACAAAGAAATTAAAGTCATTCAATTATTGTTTCTCTTCACTTTTATAGTGCTCTTGATCCGTTACTTCAGTCTTCAAACATAATTTGCTGGCAATGCTGAAGTTTTATGTATGCTTATCTTCAAAACCTCAACTCCAAAAGTACAAAGTAATATGTCCCTCTTCTTCTTCTTCTTTTTTTTTAAAGTAATATGTCCCTCAATCATGTTAAAAAAGGTGACAAAGAAAGAAACCCAATAAGTTCGATAATTGCATGGTGGGACTACTTGTAGATTGCATGGATTTACAATTTTTTTTTCCTTGCACTTCCTTTGTGCAATTCTTAAAAGGGAACAACATATTCCCCTAACAATTTTCAATATTCACAAGTTCAGTAAAAAAGACATGCTTATAAATATTTTT
>CATIWO010377874.1:0-17914 GCA_949673435.1 Macaranga tanarius
GATGATATTCGATTGTACAGTTGTAGTCCTGTAATAACTCAATCTATCGTCTTTGCCTCAAATTCAACTCCTTTTGACTAAGAAAGTATTTAAGAGATTTGTGATCTGTAAAAATTTAATATATCTCTCCATATAGATAATGCCTCCAAGTCTTAAGAGCAAACACTACAGCTGCTAATTCCAAGTCATGGGTAGGATAGTTTAAGTTATGCGGCCTTGATAGTATGTAAATTAGCATGGTTATTTAGGATCATTTTATTACTTTTTATTTATTTTACATTTGTGTTTTAATTAATTATTGCATTTTTATTGTTATTTTTATGCTTTGATATTACTTGTATGTTTTATAGGTCACTCTAGGCTAATTTCATAGTTAAAGTTGTATTGGAGTGCATTGAAGTGAAGGAAAGCCAAAAAAAGCAAGTTAGGGCCTGTGCCGACTCGGCACAGCATGCCGACTCGGCATGAAATTAGCTTTGGCTTTCTTTCACTCCAATGCAACTTTAAGTATGAAATTAGCCTAGAGTGACCTATAAAACACACAAGTAATATCAAAGCACAAAAATAACAATAAAAATGCAATAATTAATTAAAATGAAAATGCAAAATAAATAAAAAGTAACAAAATGATCCTAAATAACAATGTTAATTTGCATACTATCAAATTCCCCCACACTTAGACCTTGCTTTCCCTCAAGCAAGAAACAAAAATTTAAGTAAGAAAAACAAAAAAAAAATTATCCTCTCTAAAATATATGTAGCCATCTTGACAAGTCATTCTAATAATGAAAGAAATTTTGTAGAAAAAGATAGTTAACAACTAACTTTCAATACTCAACAATGATAGATGAAAGAAGTCTTATAGCATAGGTAATAAGTTTAACACATTATCTCAACCTATTAATAACAAAATCAAGAATACAAAGTCAAAGTGCTAACCAAGCTATCTAGCCAAAATATTCATTTTTCAAACTTAAGATTTCTAAAAATACAAGTAGCTTTTTTGGACAAAAAATCAAGAACACGTATAGACTAACATTTCTCATGGCATTTTTAGACATATTTTTTATATATGCATTTTTTTACTGGTGGGTGCATTTTATGCTCCATCCCATTTATTTTCTTTATACTTGCAATGTCACATACTCTTTTCGAATGAATGCAATTAAGGAGCAAACTCATTTGCACACAACTTACTCAAGATACATCACATAACAAGTATAATTTTTTAAAAAAATTCTTATGATGTCACACATTCTTTCCGAATGAATGCAATTAAGGAGCAAACTCACTTACACACAACTTACTCGAAATGCATCACATCAACAAGTATATATTTTGGAATAAATTTTTTTTTTTCGTGTCCTCATCCATTATTGAAATGCTAATTTTTCGTATTATGGCTATAGTTTCTTTTAAGCTACCTAGATTCTAAGAAACTTAAGCTTAAATCCTTAGCATCCTAGCCTTAAGCATAGATAGAAAGTGGACTAAAAATTCTCTAGATTTTGAAAATAATAAAAAGAGATAATAAGAAAAACTTAAAGACTATACTACATGAGACTTTAAAATTCTACCAATTGAGCATAAAAAATTAAATATTAACATGACATAAAAGTAAAAGTCAATCAAAATTAAAATGAACTAGAAAAGAAGCTACTTATTGATGTAGAGAAGATAAAGTAAATATACAAAATAAATATGGCAATCATGCATAAACAACCTAAACATAAACAAAATAAAACATAACACTAACATGTATAATAACTATTATTTAACTAAAAAATCACTACTTAACTTCTCTTCTCCTACACTTAAAATACACATTGTCCCTAAGGTGAAACTTAAAAGAAAAAGTAGGGAAAAGGAAAAACTTCCTCAATCTTTTGAAGGGGATGGTGGTGGAGACTCAATATTATGTCCGTAATGGGCAAAATATTATTGCATCTTGTACTCCATCCGGTGTTGGCGGTGAGCTAATTCATGGTTAAAAGTCTCCATTCTATTCAATTGTTATTGCATCGCCCTTTGGTTGGCCAATACTTGCTCCCAAATAGGCAAGTCATGGCTAGAAGAGCCACTAACACCTCATTGCGTAGGAAAAGAAGGGATATGCGCATCATCTTGAGGCCATTCCTCTTGGTTCAAATTATCTCCCATATTAGGCTCTTTTCCTTGAACATCATCTCCAACATATCCTACTTGAGCATGCTCCTCGTCATCTTGATCATCTACAAAATGTAGATGGGGGATACCCTTCCAACAAGATCGTGTGTGTGCAGGAATAAAATAAAAAGAAGTATCTACAACTTCACCTCGCACAAGGGCTTGTTTAGTGAAGTAAGTACATGGTACAACATGGTCAACGATATTAAAATCAACATTAAAAGATTTGGCAATAATAGTAATACCATGTCCATGTGTCAAAGGAACATCTTTGCGATTAGCACATGCCAAGAGTTGATTAAATATCCAATAAGTCCAACAAACTTGTTTTCTATTGTGAATGCACCACATCAAACATTTCTTGAGTCGAAAATTTAGACTTATGAAACACTACACAATAAAGCACCTTATGCAACAACCATAATTGCAAATCCTTAATAAAAATAGCCTTACCTTTCTTAGGTCTAAAAGGTGGTGGCAAATCAGTTAAAAAAAAAGTCCAAAATGTATCAACATCAAAAGACTTTGGCATATCACACATACCATCCTTCTTAAAATCAAAGATACGTTGCATGAAAGAATAGGTAAGTTGGTGGGGTTTTCCTAACATCCTAAACTCAAGGATATGTAAATCATTAGCATTAACCTCTAAGGATGTATAAAATTCCATATTCAAGACAAAAAATGTGTGTTCATGCATAGAGACAAATTTCTTTAAACCATAATTTATTAACAATTGAGTAAATGAATCATGCATACCATATTTTGAAGTAAAGAGGTAAAAATATACTTGCATGCAACCATTTCTCTAAATTTATTTTTAGTAAACCTAGCACCTTCTTTATGAGAGAGGATAGGAAACTTAGCTTAATATGTGAGTTACAAATTCTCCTCTGGTGACTCTTCCTCATCTTAATCATCCCTCCTTGGCCTTGATGATGAAGATCCTTTAGTTTTCCCCATTGCAAGTTTTAGAAAACAAAGTAAAAAATAAAAGAAAAGGAAAATAGAGAGGGGGTCGGGTATGGAGAAAATAAAGAGAGAAGGAGAGTTTGAGAAGAAGGAGAGAAACTCAAAATAAAGAAATATGTGAAAAGGAAAAGGAGTGGTGTAGAGACAATGTAAGAAAAATAAAAATTGTAGAGAATGAAATGTTAAGAAGGGAATTGGGTGTTTAAATAGAAGAAATGGAGATGAAAAAGAGAAGAGTAGAGATTATAATATTAGTAGTCAATGTGGTTATAAATAAGGAAAGACAAAAGGTTATGACATGTTGAAAGGTGGTGTCCTTATGGGGAAAGGACATGACATTTCAATTCAAATTCAAAATTGAAATAGGAGTTATATACATAAAGACAAAAACAATTAAAGAGAAAGTAGTAGAATTAAATAGGAATTAAATAAGTAAAACAATTAAAAATTACAAAGAAGATAAAACAAGAAAATTGTAAAAATAAAAATTGTGGTTTAGGGGAGGGCACGACTCGGCACGCTGTGCCGAGTCGGCGCAGAGCTCGCATGTCGAGCCTCGAAGATGGGCGAGGCGACACGCTGTGCCGACCCGGCACAGAGCTAAGGCAAAAAAAAATAAAATTGTATATATATATATATATATATATATATATATATATATATATATATATATATATATATATATTTATTTTTAAAATTCAATACAAATAAAAGGGTACTATAAAAATAATGTGTATACTAATATTAACTAAAATATAATGTGTATGTGTATATTTGAAAGAAAATAAAATAAAGTAAAAGAAAATAATTAACTATAAATACCTTGTTAAATTTAATGATCTATAGCTTGACTATACCTTTTTGCATTTATGGTGAAAAAAGAGAGATTAATTCTTGTGGATCAATTGCATTATCAGTCAAATAAGGCTTGAGGCGATGGCCATTCACTTTGAAGCTTTCTCCTTTGTCATTAGTAATATTAATTGCCCCATGTGTATGAACTTTGACAACCTTGAATGGACTTGACCACCTTGACTTTAATTTACCGGGAAATAACTTCAATCTGCAATTGTAAAGCAGAATAAGGTCTCCCTCATGGAACTCCTTCTTAACTATATGCTTATCATGCCACAATCGTGTACGATCCTTATACAACTTAGTATTTTCATAAGCATTCATTCTTAATTCTTCTAATTCATTGAGTTGAAGTAGTCTTTTCATACCCGCTTTCTTCAAATCAAAGTTCAAAGCCCTAGTTACCCAAAATGCCTTATGCTCAAGTTCTACGGGCAAGTGACAAGACTTTCCATAAATCAATTGGTAAGGAGTAAGACTAATGGGTGTTTTAAAAGCTATCCTATATACCCATAAGGCATCATCTAACTTCAATGCCTAATCCTTTCTTGATGAAGAAACCATTTTCTCTAGAATCCACTTAATCTCCCTATTACTCACCTCAACTTACCCACTTATTTGTGGGTGATATAGAGTATCCACCTTGTGTGTAACTCCATACTTCTTCAAAAGAGCTTTAATTATATGATTACAAAAGTGTGAACCACCATCACTAATTAATGCTCTAGGGGTGCCAAACCTTGGAAAAATAATTTTCTTAGGCATATTTTTGACAACCTTAGCATCATTAGTAATAGTAGCCATTGCTTCTACCCATTTAGAGACATAATCTACCATAACCAATATATATTTATAACCCAAAGAACTAGGGAAAGGACCCATGAAGTTAATACCCCAAATATCAAAAATCTCTACTTCGAGAATTCCTTTCAAAGGCATCTCATGTTTCTTAGATAAATTACCCATTCTTTGGCATCTATTATATTTAAGCATAAATTCTCTAGCATCCTTAAATAAATTAGGCCACCAAAAACTAGATTAAAGTACCTTATAAGCTATTTTTGATGCACCAAAGTGTCCGCCTACATCCAAGGAATGACAATGTCTCAAAACATCTTACACTTCATCTTGAGGAATACACCTTCTAATTAAACTGTCTCCATATCTCTTATATAACAAAGGTTCCTCCCAATAGTAGAACTTACTATCATGCAGAAATTTCTTCTTTTGCTGAAAATTAAGCCCATAAGGTAGAGCTTCACTCACAAGGTAGTTTACAAAATCCATAAATCATGGAAGTTCCTTAGAAGCTAATGTAAGGAGATGTTCACCATGAAATGACTCATTGATTGGCACACCATCATCACTCTTGTTCAATTCCTCTTGAACTAGTCTTGACAAGTGGTTCGTAACAAGATTCTCACTTCCTTTCTTATCTTTCACTTCCCAATTAAACTCTTGAAGCATTAGAATCCACCTTAAGAGCCTTGGTTTTGCATATTTCTTGCTTAGAAGATACTTGAAGGCAGCATGGTTAGAATACTCAATGACCTTTTGCCCTACAAGATATGCTTTAAACTTGTCAAAAGCATAAACAATAGCAAGCAACTTTTTTTCCGTAGTGGTATAATTAATCTGAGCATCATCAAGTAGTTTACTAGCATAATAAATTACATAAGGCTTGCCTTTTTTTCTTTGCCCCAAAATAGCCCTAACCGTAAAATTACTCGCATCACACATGATCTCAAATGGTTACTCCCAATTAGGTGGTTGCAAAATCGGTGCTGATGTAAGAGCCTTCTTCAAAGTCCTAAATGCATGTATCATCAAACTCAAAAATAGCCTCTTTGACAAGTAGCTTGCATAGTGGCTTTGCTATTTTGGAGAAATCTTGAATGAATCTTCTATAGAAACCCGCATGTCCAAGAAAGCTCCTTATATCCTTTACACTCTTTGGAGGTGGCAAATTGGAAATGACCTCTATCTTTGCTCTATCAACATCGATGCCTCTTTATGAAACCATATGGCCAAGAACAATTCCTTATTGTGCCATGAAGTGGCACTTCTCCCAATTAAGTACTAATCCATACTCATTGCACCTATCAAGAACTTTAAAAAGATTTTCTAGACAATTTGCAAAGTTAGATCCATAAACACTAAAAGTCACCCATGAATACTTCAACACAATCATCTATTAGATCACTAAATATTGAAAACATAAATCTTTAGAAAGTAACATGAGCATTACATAAGCTAAAAGGCATATGCCTAAAAGCAAAAGTACCATATGGACAAGTAAAAGTTATCTTAGATTGGTCTTCATGATGAATAGGAATTTGGTAAAACCCACTAAATCCATCAAGATAATAAAAATATGAAAAATTTGCTAATCTTTCTATAACTTGATCAATAAAAGGCAATGGAAAATGATCTTTCCTAGTTGCTTTATTTAACTTTCTATAGTCAATACACATACGCCAACCCGTGATAGTCCTAGTAGGCACTAAGTTATTATTTTCATTTTGTACAACGGTTAAGCCACTCTTTTTAGGAACAACTTGAACGGGGCTTACCTATTTACTATCACTAATGGAATATATGATGCCATTATCAAGCAACTTAATTATTTCCTTTCTAACCACTTCATTAAGAGTGGGATTGAGCCTCATTTGAGCTTCTATAGTTGGCTTAGTATCATCCTCTAAAAGGATTCTATACATGCAAATAGTTAGAATTAATCCTTTTAGGTCATTAATTGAATATTTTATTACTCCCTTATGTTTATTCAAAACATCACATAAAGCATTCACCTCATCATTAGGTAGTAAAGAATTTACAATAAAAGGAAAATTAGAATTAGAATCAAGAAATGCTTACCTTAGAGTGGAAGGCAAAGGTTTAAGCTCCAAATTGGGTGCTTCACTTGGAAAGGAAGGCTTACGATCATCTTCCTTCCTTAATGGCTTAAATTTTTGATACCTATAAGGATAAGTAGATGGAGTTGATTCCAACATGCTTACACAAGCTACAACCTCCTTATTGGAAAGCTTATCATCAATCTTTTATGGCATAGAATCCGATAAAGGGTCTTTACCTAAATACTCATGAACAACATCTTATACACATTCATCAATTATATCAATTGAATTTATCCTTCCACAAACTTCAATAGATGGAGATGTCTTAATCATTTTATAAACATAAAAAACTATGGACTCATTATTTACTTCCACCTTAATTTTACTATTTTTCATGTCAATGAGCACTCTCACGGTCACAAAAAATGGCCTCCCCAACGATATAAGAATTTCAAGGTCCTCTTCCATATCCATTACTATAAAATCTGCAGGAATAATAAATTTTCCTCCTTTGGTGGGTACATTCCCAAGCACACTTAATGGATATTTAATAGATTTATTCGCCATCGAAAGACATATGGTAGTAGGCTTCAATTCACCTAAATCTATTTTCTTAAATATAGAATAAGGCATTAAACTCACACTAGCACCTATATCATATAAAGCTTTATTAAATGCAAGATCACTTATTCTACAAGGAATAGTAAAAGAACCTAGATCTTTGAGTGTTGGTGGAGTTCTTGAGAACATTGCCTTAGATTCTTCAACTAGTGAAACTATCACATACTCTTCCATCTTACCTTTATGGTTAACAATGTCCTTCAAAAATTTGCCCCAAGAGGGCATATCTCTAATAGCATCCACAAAAGGTATAGTAATAGTTATATCTTTCATATGATCAAGAAACTTACCAAATTATTTGTCAAGATTATGCCTTATGAACCTTTGTGGGAAAGGTAAGGTTTTAAGGTCAATCTTTGGCTCACCTTTCTTGTTTGGTACTTCTTGAGTAGTCTTCTCTTCCACACCATACTTATCATCCTGTTTATCCTTCACACCATCATCCACCTTTGAATTCACCACACCCTCATCATCATCTTCATTCACCATGTTCTTCTTACTTGTTGAAGCATCTCTAACTTCCTTACCACTTCTCAAGTTTATAACTTGACAAAATTCTTTAGGCTGAAATTCAGGTTGACTAGGTAGTCTTCGTAAAGGTTGAGGGGTTGAAGAGGTTTATTGAATAATTCGATTTTCAAAGATTCTATTGTGGGAAATAAATTGATCAATTCTTACATTAAGTTGCTTAAATTGGTTTTTATATTATTTATTGGTGGATGATTTTGGTTTATGAATTGCTCCATAAGACCTCCTAAGTTAGACTTTGGTGTCGGTGGTTGTGGATTATAGAAAGGATGATTTAGTTTCATATAGAAACCGGGTGGATTTTGTGGTTTGGAAAAATTTTGGTTAAATGGAGGGTTTAATTGAAAGGATGTGTTTGACCAAAAAAATCTAGGATGGTTTCTCTATTGAGGGTTATAAGTATTAGAATTCAATCCCCCTATTTGATTAAAAGCTCCTTGCACAAAACTCACATCCTCATTAGCATTAGAATTCATATTGCATTGAGTATATGAATGAGATCATCCACAAAGTTCACAGGCAACATTAGCATTATCAATAGAGTTAACTTGAGATTTACTTACCAACTTGGTGTGAGCATCTACCTTAGTACTTAATAAATTGATGGTGTCAAGCTCCAAAACTCCTATTTCTTTTGCCATTATTAGCTTATTTCCCATGTATCCTTGAGATGCAAGCTCTTCAAGTAGAATAACAGCCTTCCTAGTCATTTTATCCATCCATTTCCCACTAAAGGCTGCATTGACAACATTCCCATTCTCATCCATTAACCCGTTGTAGAAAATTTGAGGAATCATCCAATCGGGCAAGCCATAGTGTGAACATTGCCTTTGAAGCTCCTTGAATCTCTCCCAAACTGCATAAATGGTCTCACTACCATTTTGTTTAAAAGTAGTGATCTCATTATGAAACTTGGCGATCTTTTGTGGTGGAAAATACTTATGAAGAAATGCTTGCTTCAATTAGTCCTAAGTAGTGATTGATTCACTTGGCAAACTAGCAAGCCAAAGTTGTGCCTTTTCCTTGACTAAAAATGGGAAAAGCCTAAGCCTTATCGCATCATCCGTCACTCCATTGATCTTGAAGGTAGCACACACATTGAGAAAAGCTAATATATGAGCATATGGATCCTCTCCTTGTAAACCTCCAAATTAATTATTTTGCACCATCTGTATGATGCTTAGTTTAATTTCAAAGTTATTGTTGGCTATTGATGGAGCCACAATTCCTCCAAAATTACCCGTGATATCAGGCATAACACAATCGCCCAAAGTCCGTCTCTCCGGTTCCGCCATAATATTCAAATTTTATTAATTCAGTACTCTTTGCCTTTGTTCCCTATACAAAGTACGTAAAGTTAACTCAATTTCAAGATCAAAATGCAAAATATCACTAGCACTTCTACTAGGTCTCATTATGAAAATAAAAATCAAACAATCATGAAACTAAAACTTACAAAAATTATAAATAATAAAAATAAAATAAAGGTCTAAAACAACCTTTCTCTACCCTAAGTTAATAAAAATATTAAACAAATTCTCCGGCAACGGCGCCAAAATTTGATGTCGGTCAAATTAAATTATCCTAGTATCTAAGACTAAGTATATAGTAAGGAGGGTGTTGAACACTCGAGAATTTGGAGCTATTTTATATTAACTGGATGGATACTTAGATGGATAGGTAAAATATTAATAATAAAAATTGTTGGATTATTCTAATTATTCTAATTAATTATTAACTATACTAATTAATCTAATTATTCTAAATATCAAGTTAAATAGAGTTTATTAGAACTACAAGTAGGAATTTATCAAGAATTACAAGATAAACAAATAGTTACATGAAATGATTATAAACATGATGTAAGGCACAAATGCAACTCTCGTTATCATTTATACTTAAAGTCCTTAAATGCAACTCTCATTGTCATTTAAAGGTAATTCATTTAGAGTCTACAAGTATTCTCATGTCATTGTAGAGATAAACATAATCCATAATATTATCATGCAAGGTTTATAATTTTTCTTTAAGTAGAAACCCTTGTCTCCAAGTGATTTCATTACCTTTAGAGAATTCAATTATATTTCCACCAAAATGCACCAACTCTCATTGCGTACATATTTGATTTAAACATTATATATGGTGGCCAATTATACACAATACATTCAAACTCATAATTGAACTCAAATCATTAACATAACATAAAATAAAAGATGTAATTCATTGATTCATTCTTCCTTGTAATTCTAACAAACAATGGTTTAGCTAAGATACATGATAAACACAATTAAACAACAATAAGAAGGTAAATAAAATACAAAGAACTAAGAGAGAAAGATAGAACTTTGAATATAGATAGCCTTCTTGAAGATTCCTTGACTTGCTTTGAATGTTCTTCACATTAATATTTGAATTGCACTAACAATACTAACTAAATAAAACTAATACTTTTAATAAAATAAACTAAGTGTTTTCTGATGTCTCCTTATCTATTTTGTTTTTTTTTTTCTGAAATGCAGCCAATACATGTATTTATAGGCCTTAGGATTAGTTACAAGTGATTAAAATTCGTATACAATTGGAAAGGCACCATTTGACATGAAAAGTCACCATCCTGTGCAGATGTAGTAACTTTAAGGGCATTTTTGTCCATCGAAATGACGTTATCTCCAGAAAGTATCTTTATGAAAGTTGTAGGTCTTTGAGTATCTTTCCCATGCAACTTGAATCACCTTATTTAGAGGTCTATAGAAGAAGTTATGGCCAAAATATAAAATCTGTGCAAAGCTGAAAAGTTGCATCTTTTGGATTCGGCACCATTGTGCCGACTCGGCACCGCAGCCTCAGTTGTCTGGAAGCATACACTATAACCTTTCCATGTTGCATAAGAACACAACCCAATCTTTTCTTGGAAGCATCACTATATATCACAAATTCACCATCACTAGTAGGAAGAGTTAATACTGGTGCAAAAGTTAAACATACCTTAAGTTTCTCAAAACTCCTTTGAAATTCTTTTGTCCATACAAACGTCACATTTTTCCTTAACAATTTTGTTAATGGAGTTGCTATAATTTAGAAATCTTGAACAAATCGGCAATAGTAACCAGCTAAACCCAAGAAACTCCTCACTTTTATGGTATTAGTTGGTTATTTCCATTTAACTACTACTTCAACTTTCTTAAGATATACATAAATGCCTTCTGCCAATATAACATACCCTAAGAAATCAATCTAATCAACCAAAACTCACATTTACTCAATTTAAAAAATAGTTGCTTACTTCTTAAAGTTTGCAAAACTGTCCTCAAATGTTCTTCATGTTCCTCCTTATTTTGAGAATATACCAATATATCATTTATGAATACAATCATAAATCTATCCAGGTATTTCTGAAACACTCTATTCATGAGGTCCATAAAGGCAGGTGGTGTATTGGTTAACCCAAACAGCATAATAAGAAACTCATAATGTCCATAATATATTCTAAAAGCCGTTTTAGGTACATCTATTTCTTTAATTTTCAGTTGATGATACTTAGACCTTAAATTAATCTTTAAGAAAACTTTAGCTCCTTGTAATTAATAAAAAAGATAATTAATACAAGGTAATGGATACTTATTACGCACCGTAACTTTATTCAACTGTCGATAATTTATACATAGCCTCATGGAACCATCCTTTTTCTTAACAAATAACATAGGCGCTCCCCAAGGTGATACACTAGGCCTAATAAAACCCTTATCTAATAACTCCTATAATTGAATCTTCAATTCCTTTAACTCTACTGGAACCATTTTATAGAGTGCTTGAGAAATAGAAGTTGTACCTGGAATCACATTGATAGAGAATTCAATCTCTCTATCTGGGGGTAAACCTGGGAGATCTTCTGAAAAAACATCTATGAATTCATATACTATTGGAATGTCTTCTAATTTTGGCCCTTTAGACTTAGTGTCAACCATATAAGCAAAATATGCTTGACAACCCTTCCTTAACATTTTCCTTGCAGTTATGGTGGATATCAAATAAGAAGAAAGAGCATGTCGTACCCCTTAAAAAGAAAATTTTATTTCCCCAGTATGATTAAACTCTACCATCATCTTAAAATAATCCACTGTAGTATAGTGGTGAGATAGCCAATCCATGCCTAAGATTACATCTAAACCTTGAAGTTATAGGGCAACTAAATTTGCTAAGAGCTTATACTCACCTATCTTAACTACATAATCCTTATACACTTTCTCACAAGCCTTAGAGTTTCCCAAAGGGTTAGAGTTTCCCAAAGGGTTACTAATAATCATTATAGCATCTAAGAAACTATGCTTAAAATTTGCATGCAAAGTAAAAGAGTGAGACATAAAAGAATGTGTAGCTCCTAAGTCAAATAACATATAAGCATCTCAGTCAAGGATAGTTAACATACCCGTAATAACTTATGGAGATGCCAATGCTTCATTTTGCGTCATTGTAAAAACTCTAGCTTGAGTCAAAGGTCGATTTGGTTGGGCACTCTGTCCTTACTGAGATGTTGAAGCAACAATACTACCTATGCCAACACTAAGGCTAAAATCAGTGGTAACCTGTCTACTTGGTGGAAAATTCCTACTACCACTCTGATTCATAGGAATTGCAGCCTCTTATCCTGAACCATAAGATTGCACTAGTAGAGAAGACTTAAATACTGATGTGGTCGAGTATTAATTCTTTCTTAATCATCAACTAGTTAACTCTTGATCATATGAATATAATACATTTTAAAATTTCTCCATCGCCATTATACACAAATCTCACAATACAAAATATTACTTTACAACTATTTAAAACTATAACATACTGTTACCAAATATTCTATCTAAATAATATTTTTGAGATTCTACACTGCTCCTATTTCCCTTATTAAATATCTATCTATCTTCTAGACAACTACTAAACTTTAAAAAATTTAATAAAAAGGAGTGGTGAGTATTTCCGGCAGAAAATACTCAGTGAGTGAACAAATTAACAAAAAATGAAATATTTTAATAAATCTCAATATCTCAATAGATAATAACTCAAATTCATAACTTAGATTAAAATCAATATTACACCTAATGCAATACCAAAAAGTCAGTATGTATATGACAACTTAAGTGTAATTAACACTTAGACCAATATTAACTCAAATGCCAAATCCCAATTAATATATGTTTCTAGCCCCAGGTAGCAGAACTACATATACCTTAGATATGGTCTTACATTTACAAAAGAGAATGTATACCCGGCCCTAGACAATGGCTATACATACTTACATATTTAACCACTTCACAACTATAGAGTAAAATGTGTACCCGGCCCCAGGCAACGGCTATACACTTTTACCAACTTATATCTTTAAAGTAATATGTGTATCCGGCCCCTTACATCAGCTATATATATTTACCAATTACATCTATAGGGTAAGATGTGTACCCGGCCCCAAGTATCAACTGTACTCATCTACCAATCTTGCCATGTCCCCGATATAGACTTATTAACTCTTAGTACTATATGCACTGATGCTCATCATTATGTCAATCATTTATGAGTTGTTGTGTCCCAGACACAGTTTTATGTCTCACAATTTTAGTATATTTATAAATTTGTTTATGTTTCTGATCAATCAAAACTCTGTATTTATATTGTAAATCATGTATATTATAAATTCGGGTTAAACACCGATCAGAAACAACTTAAAACATCATTTTGGACCACTGAGGCATCGACACAGTGCAGAGGCGCCACCTCTGTGGCCACTGAGACACCGCTTGTTCATCCTCATGTCACTAAGGTGCCGCCTTATTGGCTTGCTGAGGCGTCGACTCAGTACTCACTAAGGCACCGCCTAAGGGCTAAAAAGGGCTGAGGCGTCGCCTTTATGCATTGAGACGCCACCTTTGTGCACTCAGGCGCTGCCTGATCATACCTCTGTAATGTTTAAATTTTTGAATTTTCAATAACAGACACCAAAATCAATTCCAAAACATCCCAAATCTTTCAAAAACAAGTATAAAACTGAAAGGATTGAAGAAAAGAAGTTCACTCACCAAACTATCGGTTCTTCCTCTTCTCCTTCCTCTTTCGACAGCGTTTCCTCTTCGCTTTCTCTTTTTTTTTTTCTTCTTTATCTGTAACAATGACGGTTTATGCCATTTTATAATTTAGTTCTCCAACTTAATTTCTTTCAATTAAATCCTTCCTCCAAACTTATTTTCCTTATAATTTAGTCATAACCCAAAATAACTTTAATTATTTGAGTACGACCATGACAAACAATTTCACTAAGAAAACAAATTTTTAAAACCCTACCTTGTACTATAACATTATGGAGAATGAGAATGAGAATAGAGTAAATAATCCAAATAAATATGAGTTTATGAAATAAATATTTGGTATAATTGAATATGATAGACTAATGAATCATGCATCGTATGGCAACAAAAAATTAATATTCTTGAGATGATGAAGAGATTACACAAAAATTACAAAACATTGCTTATTTTTTATTATAAATTTTTTTAGGTATAAAAAAAACACATTTTTTTTCAAAATATGGTAAAAATATATATATTTTCAAAAGCACTCATGTAAAAATTAATTTTTTGAAATAACATTAACAGTAAGAATATCATAAATATTTCACATTATCGAAAAATAATTTAAAAATTAAAAATTAATCAATTGTAAAAATAAAAATTTATAAAATTAAATTAGAATTAATAAAATACTATCGTATAATTAAAAACAGTTATAAAATCATTTATATCCTTCATAATATAGAAATACTAAAAATATAAAAAAGAAAATACTTTAAAAATAAATAATTAAAATATAATTAATTTTATAAAAGTGAGAAGGCTAAAATTGTAATTTTTTAGTTCGAGTGGGTACCAAAAAAAACACTTATTATCCATAGAAGATAAAAGGTCAAGACTAATGGGTGGAAAATTGCAAATTTATACTTAAAAATATGTTATTTAATGTTTCGGTTAAAATATTGTTCTTGAAAATATTTTTCCTTATTTTCTAATGTTTGGTTACCAAAAAAAAAATAAGTCAAAGGAAAATAACTTAAAAATATGGAAAAATAACTTCCCATTATAAGAACGGGAAGTTATTTTCCAAAATTTGAATACCTATCAAATATAGAAAGAGAAAAAAATTAAATATAATGTTGCAATTTCTATGTAATATTGTATAATTGAGGAAAAAATTTTATTGCAAACCAAATACCAAAAATATTTTTCAACTATTTTTCTAGTGTTGTAGCCAAACATCAAAAAATATTATATTTTTCTGAAAAATATTTTCCATGAAACAAACGGAGCCTATGTCTTCTTATAATCATTGAATTATAGTGCTTGGAGTTCTGGTTCAAGGTTTTTTTTTCAGAAAACATTAGTATGATATTCCACAAAAAAAAAAAGTTGCAATTCATTTTCTTTATAACACAACTTAAAACAAAAAATGTTACTTTATTATAATTAATATGTTTAACTTTGATTTCGCTAATAGTAAATTCTTGCACTATTTGATAAAAAATTGTATGTATAAATTTTTTTTAATATATAATATCCAATTATAATTTTTAAGTTAATGTTTACAATAATTTATGTGTTTTTTTATTTGGTTTAATTTAATTTTCTTACAAACTAAAAAGGGTATCATGCATCTTCCATCCACAAACAAGAATCCAATTCGCACACATGTTTTTCAAGTGCAGATATGCATAAGGTTGAACACGGGACGGAGAAAAAACCAATCCGAATCGAAAATCCAAATCGATAGACAAAAAAACTATACTGAACCGATTAATTTTAACCTCAAATCGAATGAAATCGGACCGTTTTACTAATTTGGTATGGTACTGGAGATTTGTTAAAAACCGTACCGGAACCGAACTGAAAACCGAATATAGTATCGGATATTATATGAATAAATAATATAGAGATATTAATATTTATTATTGAACTTAATTTTATAGTTATATATATATATATTAACAAAATTAAAAAAAATTAATTTCATTATTATTACTATTATAACAAATATTTAAATTACTTAAAATAAAATATTATTCAAAACTAATTCAATATTAAAATAAAAAATAAATTATTAAATATAATAAAAATTTATATATTTATAATAGAATTATGTATTTTTAATAATAGAATTGTTAATAGAAATACACTAATAGTATTACTATTTATTAATGAATGTTACAATGTAAATTCACATTCACAATTAGTATGAATTGCATCAGTATGCAATTCATACTATTAATGTATATTAGTATGAATTGCATAATTATGTAAAGTTATAATGTATATTTAGTATGAATTGCATAAATTACATACTTTTAATGTATATAAGTAAATATAATTAAAAAATTATTAATTGTAATATAAAGTTATATATTTTTAGGTATAATATAAAATAATATTAATATGAAAAATTAATGTCAAGTAAATATAATAGAAAACTATGTATATAGTAGTAGTATATAATACTATTATTAAGTTTAAATACATTTAACTCACGAACCTATTAACTACAAAATTACTATATAAGAAATATAAATTATCAATTAACTACTAAAATTACCATAAGATGATAAGATTATAAATTGTGAAGTATCAATTATAGCTAAAATACATAGTGAATGATTTCAAAACTATGTACTTTAATCTTAAAATCTAACATATGTATCCTTAGGATAATATTAGTGAGATTTACTCATATTTTGAGATTTAATTTAATACGTTTAAGTTATTTTTAGAGGAAATTATATAATAAAATGAAAAATAGAAAGTTAGATTAAATTGAAAAGGAAATAAGGACTTAAGTGAAAGAAATAAAAGTAAAAAGATTTGGGAATGAAAAAAGGAAAGAAGAAGGACCAAAAAGTGAGAGTGGTTGAGTTCTGCAAAAAAAGAAGAAAAATGAAGGAAAGGGAAGGAAGAAGATGAAGAAAAAAGAAAAAAGAGAAGAAAAAGAAGAAAAAGAAGAAGAAGAAGAAGAAGAAGAAGAAGAAGAGGAAGCTTGATGGGTACTGTAGCTATAGTTCAACCAACATCAAGATTTATCGAATTTGAGCTTAAAATTAAGTGAGTAGCTTCAAATTCAAACTATGTGTTTATATTTATTTTGAAATATATTATGAAAACTTAGGGTTTGGAGTTATAAATGTAGATCTAGTCATTTTATTAATGATTTTAGGTGGTATGATAGTGTATAGATATTTATGAGTGGTTATTTCAGTGTTTTGTGCTTTTGTATTGAGAAAAAATTGAAGTTTGGTTGATTTTTGTTGCTGTTTGTCGAGCCAGAGGCTGATCAGGCGGCACCTCTTCGAAGAGGCGGCGCCTGATCACCTCAAGGGTGACGCTTTTTGGGGAAGAGGTGATGCCTCAGCAGAGGTTCTCACCTTTGTAGTAAGGAGGTCGTGCCTCTATAGCAAACAAGTGGCACCTCCGTACAGAGGAGGTGCCTCTGTGGTTTACCACTGCATTGTTAATGACCAAAAACTTAAATTTTGGAACGGATCATCGAGATACGCAGCGTTACTTTAAGAGGACGTAACTTTCAGCGCCGGTTGAGTTACGAGGCCCATAATATATCAAATTGAAGGTGACTCAGAGATCTATAAGGTCTTTATTAAGGGAACCCAAAGAACCCCATTTTAGTATCGAAATTACGTTTTGGGCTTCAAAGTTTTAGTTGTGTTTATAATCATAAGTGTGTATGGCACTAAGAGTTAGAGATTCCATGTATGAGACATGGCAGATTTGGATAGTTGTGTATAGTCGAAGCCTAGAGCCGAATACAGATACTATTATATAGGTGTAAATCTATATTTGGGACATGTTATAACTGGTAAGTATGTATAGTTATTA
>CATIWO010377920.1:0-17144 GCA_949673435.1 Macaranga tanarius
CACACTTGGGTGACTAGGGCATGTGATTCAAGAGTTGAATCTTCTACTCAAGCACTTGGAGAAACAAGTGAGTTATTCTTGAACTTGTGCTTCGAAGTGGTTGTGTATACATGCTTATGTGTTTGTTTTAGCTATGTGTTAATTGCAAATTGGATATTGGGGATTAGAATTCTTTATTTGATGAAGAACTATGCAAGTGAAATTTTTAAATTTCACCCTTTTTGGCACATCCTTCCGCTTTAATGTGTTGCATAGCATATTTCCTTTCACGGAGGTGGATGCAAACCTCTCTCAATCATCAAAGCAGACATGCCCTACTGCAACTAATCCATATATGAATGAAGGTGTTGTAGCATAAGCTCGTGGCACTACTGGGTCGTTCTAAACTCTACCCAAGGGTCATCAGTAGGAATAGGAGGAACCTCTGGCGCAGGGATATCATGTCCCTCAACCACATCAGGAGCATCATCAACCGGTGGTGCACCATCATCAACTGGTAGCGCAGGGATGTCGTGTTCCTCTTCTCACTTGAAAAAGGGGAACCGACTTGGGGAGGCGAATCCGCTCAAGGAACGCGTAGGGGTCATGAAGAAATAGATAGATTGCATTGAGCATTTTGCTTGACGCATTTTCTAGGGGGTTAAGACATTTTAATAGTGAAATCAGTGAAGAAGAGAAGAAAATCAAGAAAAATTGATGGGAAAGGGCTGAAATTAGAGTGGAGGATTGATTGTCACTGGTGAAAGAAAAAAAAAGAGCAAGAGAAATCAAATAGGCATGAAGAATAACATTTGAAATCCATAATTATCTATTTAAATGCCCAGCGATACATGGGCGTGTCTATTTAACATAGCCATGTCTCAATATAATTGGAAATTTCAGATGAACTATACACCTCGGGACACGAGTATGTACCTACCCATGTACCATTCTACCAAAAATATAACATACAAACACGGTCATGAAACATAGGCGTGTATCTAACGTGTTTCTTTCTGCCCAAAATTTTACATTCCAACACGGTCATTAGACACGGGCACATATCTGACCGTGTACCCTTCTGTCAAAATTATCACATTCAAATACGGTCATGATACATGGGCGTGTATCTGCCCATATATCATTCTGTCTAAAATCCTATAGTTAAACACGAGAAGCTATATGGGCATCTGTGTGACCGCGTTCCTTACTGGTTCGAAATACATACCTGGACACGGACGTGTGTCTACCCTTTTTAGCCTTTTCCTCTATTTTCTTAACTTTTTAATCCCTATGCATTGTTGAACCTAAAATCAAAAACAAAAATACCAAAGTAAAAGAAATAAAACCTATAAAATCTAACTACCAAAATAAAAAACGCATGAAAATTAAAACTAAATTGTGTTGCCTCTCAATAAGCGCTAATTTAAAGTCCTTAGCTTGACCTTAATAATTATCAAAGCTAACTGGGATGAGAATTGACATCAAAGGAAATAAGTTCCTTATCCCTTGCCCATAAACCTCCAAAATAAGGTTTACATCGCTGACCATTTACCATGAAATGCTTTTCTTTCCTATTCACGAGCTCAATAGCATTATGAGGGAATGTTTAAACCACCTTGAAAGGTCCACTCCATCTAGACTTCAATTTTCTTGGAAATAAATGAAGTCGTGAGTTAAATAACAACACTAAATCACCAATTTAAAAATCCTTTTTCATAATATGCGCATCATGCCACTTTTTTATTTTCTCCTTAAAGAATTTGGCATTCTCACAAGCTTGGAGGTGAATTTCATCGAGTTCGTTGAGTTGCAAAAGTCTCCTCTCGCCAGCAGATTTCAAATCAAAATTTAGTGTCTTGATAGGCCAATATGCATGATGTTTTAGCTCGACGGGTATATGACATGCCTTCCCAAATACCAACCTAAATGGCAACATGCCAATTAGTGTTTTGAATATTATTCGATATGCCCATAATGTATCATCTAATTTTGTAGCCCAATCTTTCTTTGAACTACCACCCGTCTTCTCTAGAATTTTCTTAAGCTCACAATTCGTTACCTCTGCTTGTCCACTTGTTTGAGGATGATAAGGTGTTACAATTTTATAATACACACCATATTTTTTTAAAAGGGATTCAAATTGATGATTATAAAAATGCGACCCCCCATCACTAATAATGGCTCGCAGTACACCAAATCTCGTGAATATCTTCTTAAAAATTTTTACCACTACATTGGCATCATTTGTGGGTGTTGCTAAAGCTTCCGCCCATTTAGAAATATAATACATGCCTGCAGGGATGTATTGGTTGCCATAAGAAGAAGGAAAGGGTTCCATGAAGTCTATACCCTATACATCAAAGAGTTCGACCTCTAAAATCGAAGTGAGAGGTAATTCCTACCGTTTTGAGATATTCCCAATACATTGGCAATGATCGCAATGAAGGAAAAATTTCCTAGCATCCTTAAATAGTGTTGGCCAAAAGAAACCACTCTCCAACAACTTAGAGCCTGTTTTTTATGCTCCATAATGTCCTCCATATATCGAATCATAACAATGTAATAAGACATCAAAGACCTCTGAGTCCAAAATGCACCTTCTAATCATGCCATCTCCATAGATTTTGTAGAGAAAAGGCTCTTCCCATAAGTAGTATCGTACCTCAAATAAGAACCTCTTCCTTTATTAGTACAATAAGTCCTCCGGTAGCACGCCACCAACCAAGTAATTGGTAATGTCAATATACCAAGGGGTTTGTATATGGTGTAATGTTAAAAAGAACTCATTCAGAAAACTATCTCCAATGGTATGTGTTGCACTCTTGTCTCTTTTTTTCTAGTCGTGATAAATGGTCAGCCACCAAATTTTTTGAACCTTTCTTATCCTTAATCTCGAGGTCAAATTCTTGCAACAATAACACCCACCTCATAAGTGTGGTTTGGTATCCTTCTTGGCAAGTAGATGCCGAATGGTTGAAATAGATAATAATCTTTGAACCAAGGAGGTAGGAATAAAATTTATCTACAGCAAAAACCACCACCAATATCTCTTTCTCTATAGTGGTATAGTTGAGCTGAGGTTTTGTTAATGTGCGACTGATATAGTAAATCACATGTAGACGATTCTCCTTCCTTTGCCCCAAAATAACTCTAATAGCATAGTCACTCACATCGCATATTATCTCAAATGGTAGAGACCAATCCGGTAGTGTAATAATGGGTGCTGACACGAATGCCTTCTTTAACCTATCAAAAGCACTCAAACACTTATCATTGAATACAAAAGGCACATCTTTGATCAATAAATTAGTTAAAGGTTTTGCAATTAAAGAAAAATCCTTAATAAAGAATCGGTAAATATCGGCATGCCCCAAAAAACCTATAACTCCCTTGAGTGATATAGGTGGTGGTAACTTTTCAATGATCTCTATTTTAGCTTGATCCACTTCGATCCCTTTGCTAGAAATTCTGTGTTCTAAGACTATCCCTTTTTCTACCATAGAATGACATTTCTCCTAATTGAGCATAAGGTTAGTCTCTTCACAATGCTTTAATACCCTGTCAAGGTTAGCTAAACACAAATCGAAAGAACCATAAAAAATAGAAAAATCATCCATGAAAACCTCCATAATGTCCTCGATTAAGTTAGAAAATATTGCCATCATGCGATATTGAAAAGTAGCGGGTGTATTACATAACCCAAAAAGCATGTGCCTATATGCAAAGGTGCCATAAAAACATGTAAAAGTAGTTTTCTCTTGGTCCTCAGGGTAGATAAAAATCAGATTATAACCTAAGTATCCATTAAGAAAATAATAATAATAAGCATGATCCGCTATTCTCTTTAACATTTGGTCAATAAAGGGAAGGGAAAAATGGTCCTTCCTAGTGGCATTATTTAACTTTGTATAATCGATACACACTCTTCAACCATCTACCACTCTCTTAGAAATTAATTTCCCCTCATTATTCTCTACCACTGTCATTCCACTCTTCTTTGGTATACATTACACTAGGCTAACCCACTCACTATCGAAAATAGGATAAATAATTCCTATGTCTGATAGCTCTACTATCTTCTTATTTACTACTTCCTTCATGTTCGGATTCAGCCTCCTTTGTCTCTCAGCTGTAGGTTTATACCTATGCTCTATATGAATCCTATGCATGACAATAGAGGGATTAATTCTCTTTATGTCTGAAATCTACCACCCCAATGCTCAAACTCGTCTCCTCACTACCTCACACACTATCATCTATTGCTCAACACTCAATTTATTAGAAATTATGATAGGTAGTGTGTTATTCTCACCCAAAAATGCATATCTCAAGTGATTATGTAATGGTTTAAGTTCTAATTTAGGTGTTTTTCAATTGATGGAGGTGTACGATTACCACTTCTCACTAAGAGCTCAGGTTTGGTGAATGTGTTACTATGATCTACCTCATCTTCCAATTCAATAACTTTCCAATCCTCATCATCACTCTTATAGAGTGAAAATTTTATCTACTTAACACACTCATCTATTGACACTATTTTCATGTATGCCTCATCATCTAAAGGATATTTCATGAGTTTACACATGACAAATTCTACACTTTTATTCCCAACCCTTAAAGTTAAGCACTTTCATGCACAACAATTAAAGCTCTACTAGTATTAAGGAAAGGACGACCTAAAATTAATGGACAAGCTCTATCCTCCTCAAAATTTAAAATAACAAAATCAATAGGGAAAATAAACTTGTCTACTTTTACTAGCACATCCTCTACCACTCCATGAGGCTTCTTAATCGAGTGATCAGCTAATTGAAGGGTCATGTTGGTTGCCTTGACATCTCTTAATCCAAGTTTCTTAAAAATAGACAAAGGCATTAAATTAATGCTGGCACCTAAATCACATAAACATCTAGGAAACTCATTAGTCCTAATAATATAAGGAATAGTGAAACTCCCTAGATCCTTCAATTTGGTAGGTAATTTTCTAGAGATGATTGAGCTACATGTCTCTCCTAATGGCACTTTTTTATTATTATCCTAAGTACACTTATTGGTGATAATTTCCTTCAAGAACTTAGCATATTTGGGCATTTGGACTAGTGCTTACGCCAATGGAATATTAATCTAAAGTTTCTTAAAAATCTCTAGAAATTTAGCAAATTGCTTGCCATCCTTTTATTTTCTCAACTGTTGGGGAAAAGGAATCTTAGGTGCAAGTGGTAGGGATGAACTTTGTACCTTATCTTTTTTGCTCTCTACAGCCTTTTCTTTAGTTAAGTCCTCCACCATTGTATTCTGGTCATCTTCCTTATTAGTATTTGCCTCACTTTCCATCTCAGCCTTAGATTTCAGCTCCTTACCACTTCGTAAAGTGATAGCCTTCACGTCTCTTAGATTTATTTTAGTGTTGCTCGGACGATTTCCATGCCCACGTGTTGCTACTGCATTAGCAAGTTGCCCCAACTAAACTTCGATGTTATGAATCAAAGAGGAATGATTCTTTGCAATTTGGTCAAATTTAGCCTCCATCCTCTTTTGATTCTCATATTAGCTCGTTAGTTTGGTAGAAATAGAATCCAAAAATTTATCCAATTTATTTTCTACTGATGCCAACCTATTTTTTTGTGGATGTTAAAATTTTGGAGATTCTTGATTTTTTGCCACATTATTGTTATTGGGGAAATTAGGTGTAACCACATTATTGTTGTTGCTTCATGAAAAATTTAGGTGGTTTTTCCACCTCGGGTTGTATGTGTTAGAGTAAGGATTATTGACTTGCCTTTCTTGAAATTGATTCCCTACATAATTAGCTTACTCAACAAAATTTTCTCCAAAATTTCCTGCATTACATGAAGCAAACTCATCATTCACATTACTCATCATATTACATTGTTCACTTATGAATTGTGCAGGGGCGGAGTTAGCTTTGTGTGTAAAGTTTCCAAGTTGTCTAGAAAGTGCAAAGATTTGAGCTTGAAGGGTTGTAACACTATCCACTTCGAGTTTGCCCATTGCTTTAGGTGCATTAGCTCGTTCTGAGGGCCATAGGCAATTGTCAAATGACATTTTCTCCAAAATTGATGTAGCCTCATCTACTGTCTTCCTTATTAACGAACCACCAGCCTTAGAGTTAATGGAATCATGGGTTGATAGTGTGACTCCATTATAAAAAGTTTGAATGATCACATCCTTAGGCAAACCATGATGTGGGCAGCTCCTTTGTAAATCTGAAAATCTTTCACATGCTTCGCTCATCGACTCGTGATCAACTTGCTGAAACGAAGTGATTTCCTTAATAACCTTTGTCATTTTAGAAGGAGGGAAATATTTAGTAAAAAAAGCCTTAGTTAGATCATCCCATTTCCTTAAGAACCAAGTGGCTATAATTTCAACCACATTTTTGCCTTGTCCTTCAACGTGAAAGGAAAAAAATGCAACTTCAATGCATCATCAGTCACTCCATTAGATTTGAATGTATCACAAATTTCCAAAAATTCAGTAATATATTTATTGGGATCTTCACTAGTCAAACCATAAAACTAAATCATTGATTTAAACATTTATAACAAAGTTGGTTTAATCTTGAAATTATTCACATTAATGCTTGGCTTAGCAATGCTACATTGAGTTCCTCCTAATCCTGGTATGGATGTGTCCAAAAGGATTTTGTTATCAGCTTGAGCGTCATTCCTATTGTCATCTATCGTGCTTGCTTTTCCCTTTGCTTACTTTCGATTCGACTTTTCAAATTTGGTAAGATCTGGTAAGTATGAGAGTTTTGCTTTACCTGAATGTCAAGTATTATGCATACACCTTCAATTAAAATAAAATAAAGTAAAATAAAAGAAAATAAATGCCTTAATCCAAAAGAGATACAATTAATTATAATGTTAAATCAATAATCCCCGACAATGGCGCCAAAAACTTATTTTTGCGTACAAATCCGTAAGTATACGGAATCGCAAAGTAATGTAATATAGATATCGTGATACAAAAATGGCAACCCAGCAACCATAAGTCCCGATAGCTAATGAGCTATGATACATATGGAATGCAAAATTAACACCCGTTCACATGAACCTCACCCCATGCTCCACAGGAAAGTTAAATCAAGTTCAAAATAAAGCATTGAAAATCTTTATCCCATGAGTTGTTAGTTCAAACAACCAAAGCCATATGAAAACTTTGACCCCTTGAATCAATAACAAACAAGAAACAAAGATGATAGAAATAATGCCACAACCTATTGCTTGAAAGATAGATTGATAAGTCAAAAGGACGTTCACCACAAACATTTAGTTTGATAAGAACACATGGTTAACAAGTAACCAAAGAAACAATATAATTTCTTTTATTGATCTATGACACCAAGCTCTATATATTACAATGAAGAAATGGTCTTGTTTATATAGGAATCAAGACCAAGAACACACAACAACTCCATAAACACATACACTTGATTACAACTACCCACTACAGCCATTAACTATATTAAAAGACGCTAATAGCTTTTATTGACCCATTATCATATCATTAATTGTATTTGAAACTTCAAAAGTTTTTAATACAAAAATGATTCTTATTACTATGTTTCTAGGCTGTAAAATAATTCCATAACACTTCCAAATTAGTATTAAATTGGGCCTCCATTTGTTTATATTGTTTGCATCCATTTTTAATAGATAGTGAGTTGTAACAGGAGACTAGCGATCGCTATTAACTAACGAGCGCCAGTGCTTGCACGCAGGTTGGGCTATTTTGTCACTTAAGGTTGCTGTAATCTCCTCAAGCCTTTCAATTGTAATCATGGTTCCAAGTGCATTTTATTCATATTTTGATGAACTAAACAAGTTTATTTGAGCCTTCTTTTGACCCTCAAACACTTTGGATTATTTCTTGTTATGTTTGGTGCTTAGATTCACATCATTAGGTGGAATACACTATGCATTTATCCTTATTGATGATTACCCTAAATTTACTTGATTATGTTTTCTAGCTCACAAGAATGATGCTTTTAATGCCTTTAAAAGTTTTGCTAAAAGCGTTCAAAAAGAAAAAGGTTTTTGCATCACTAGTATTAGGAGTGATCATGGAATTGAGTTTGACAATTAATTATTTAACTCTTTTTATGATGAAAATGGTATTTCACATAATTATTCTCCCCCTAGAACACCTTAATAAAATAGGGTAGTTGAGAGGAAAAATAGAACTTTTGTTGAAATGGCTATTGATATGGGTGCTCTATCATCTTAGCTCCAGCTTGGATATGCAAGTCTGCAAGAATAAAAAACAAAGAGCTAAAGGGCTTGGGAGGTCCCAAGGCCCCTCCGACGATCAAGTCAGTGAAATTCCTGAGTGGATATAACAGTGTACTATATAAAGAATGCAAGTGAGAATAAGAAAGAAAATGAAGTTATCTCTATTGAATATGGTTTCTACAAGATAGCCTTTTGAATGAAGAAGAAAAAGAACTAAAGAAAGAGAGTATAGTAAAAGAAGTCTACCTTGCTTATTTTATATGTTAAAGATGTACTTGAGAGAGAATAAATAGAGGCCACCTACTTCAGAACACTTGAGTGTTCTATAGCTGGAGGGTTGGTGGCATCAGAAATGATGTGACAAGTGACAGCCGTATTTAATGCAAAGTAGAGGGGAAGTAGGCTGTGAGTTTTCAGAGAGGAATTATCCTGTGTGGAGTTTCCTATCTTCCTGAGCAGGTCAGCACTCAGGCATAAACCTGACTTGAACTATTGACAAGTCAAATTACCATAAAGGGTCCCACATGAGAGTTACTTGAAGTCTCTCTTTCCACATGGCATTCACTGATTGGTCGAGTACTTTTTATGTATCATCAGTAGTCCTCCTACTCTGAGTCTAGAATGTTCTTGACAAAAGAGTATGAATAGGTAATTCTTCCTCAATACTCTTGTTCGGGCAATGCTTCTCCTTTGCAGGATATTGGGATCCAAAATCTATTACTTCTTTTTAGGGAGATTTATTCTTTAGAGTCCAGGAATGTTCCTGGGACCTAAATGCTAGAAGCCTCCTTAGGGAGGAATAATTGTATCCAAGCAGGATATATATATATATATATATAAGAAGTCCATGGGGACATGCCTTTTGAGTTTAATTGATTCTTCTTGAGGAGTGTCTTCTTGGAGAGTATATTTATACCATAAGTCCTTGGGGACATGGGACTCTCACATGTGGAGAGATTTTGACTTCCAAAATTAATTGATTCTCCGTGGGGAGAGCCTCCTTGTGGAGGTTGATTAGTGCCTGGGGAGGATTTGTGTTTCTTAAATCCTTATGGCGTGGATTCTCACTTTTTGAGGGCTGATTTGGAAGTTGCAGGGTTTGGTCCCTTTATGTTTTGGAGTCTACCTCCCATGTGGGATTCTGAAGTAGCTTCCCCTTGAGGGGAGATTGTAATTCCTGAGTAGACATTTCTATTGGGGAAATGTCGCTCCCATGGGGGAGTGGGAGATTCTTAAGTGGGAATATCCTATATGGAAATTCTTGTGGAGGAATTTTTATCCCATGAGGGACTTTGATATCTTCAAATGAGAATTTTCTATAAAGGACCTTTGTTCCTCTGAAGGAGTTAGAGATTCCGGAGTGGACCTTCCTTTAAACAAGATTCGGCTCCCTTGGGGGAGATTCAAGTATTTGACAGGGAATTTCTTGTGGAGCTCCTATGGGGGAGGTTCAAGTCTTTGACAAGGAATTTCCTACAGAGGAACTTTGCTCCCTTGGGGGAGAATTAGATCTTCTATTGAATTTTTTTAAGCTTTGTTCCCTTGGAGGAGGTCTTCAAGCTTTTTTCTCTTAAAGGAGATTTTTAAGCTTTTTCCCTCCGAGGAGATCTTTAAGCTTTAACAGGGATTTTCCTATGAAGAGGGAGCTTCAAATCTTCAAACTTTAATAGGGATTTTCCTATGAAGCTCCTATGAGGGAGGTTCAAGTCTTCCTGACTGAGAATTTCCAATGGAGGAAATTTTGCTCCCAAGAGGGAGGTTGATATTCTTGACTGGAGAAAATTTTGCTCCCGTGGGGAGGATGATTCTTCAAATAAAAATTTCTTGCAAAGAAAATTTCTTTGAATGAGAATTTCTTATAATGAAAGTATTTATCCTGTGCAGGAGTTGAAGATGCCTGGGCAGGAGTTTTCTGTAAAGGATTTTCTTCAAGGAGAGCTCATCCCTTGATTCATCAACAATTATTTTTGTATTTGAACCAGATGAAGAATCTTTTCTTCTTGACAAGGATTTATAATATACTGATGCTTTGAGAGCTGAAGAGAGGAATTTCTCAAAATCATGATAGATCACTAAGTTGTCTCGTTGAGTATATTGATGATGGAGATTTCCTTTTCAAGGAAATAAATCCTATTCAAGGACAGAGTGATAATATCACAAGAGAAGTGTACATATTCATAAAATTCATTGTTGTACTTAATAAGAAATGTAGCAATTTATGCAAATGCTATATTGCTTAGGTCATTGGGAACCTAAACATGAGTTCTCTTATCTCAGAGAAAATCTTATGGGGTTAAGATTTCACATGAAGGCTAAACATAATTAACCTAGGCAATAAGAGAAAATATCTAAAGCCTGTCATGAATAACTTTCTTGAGTAGGATAAAAAATGTAAGGTTATTTTCTTGTATAGGAAAGAACTCTTATTTCATTGCTAGAACATGAATCATCATAAAAGTAATTATAAGAACATCATCATTGAAGATATTAGAAGAGGAAAACTTATTTGGTAAGTTGTAAGTAGTCTTGGAGATTTCTTATAAACTTTTTATATCCAAATAAATAAGCCCAACAAGCATTGAGGAATATGATCCTATCCCTTTGCTTTTGATCTGAGCAAGAGGCATATGCAAACTCCATAATGAGGAGGGATTCCTTTTTCTCTAAAAGCTCTGCTTGACAATATTTTTTAACCTTTGAGGTATCGCTGATTTCCTGAAAGGATATTTTCCTAAGTGGAGATTTCCTGAGTGGTGCTGGTGCTGATGAAAGTTCTAGCTTCTGGGTAGAGACAACCGATCAGGAAATTCGGTGCAAGTAAAAGGCACCTGGCAAGAAGAATAAAGACTCTGCTGTAGGGGATCGTCTACTCAGGATAAATCATGAATTCTTATGTAGGTGAAATAACTGCAGCTACTCAGGATATTTCACGAATCCAATGTAAATGAGCTTATACTTCCAAAGATGGGATCTTAAATAATGCTAATAATAATAGGCTTGTAAGAAGGCTAAAAATCCATAGATCATTGTTGGATTACTCATCGCCTTAGCATTTTTCATGGAAATAAGCCTAAAACTCATAGTTCAACTTGGGATTTTGAATCAAAGTGAGATCTCAGTAAAAATGGGCATTTTAACAGCAACGAGGATTATTTAAACAGAGGCTACAGTGGTCATTTCATAAGGCAGCAGATCTACCACTTTCAACCCAGAATTGTGCAACCAAGATGGCAAAGGCAAATAAAATAAAAGCAAGAAGATTGCTGAAATAATTATTTATTTATAGCCCAAGAGAAATCAGCAACAAATAAATAATATATCAAGGAAAAAGGATCATTTTACATGACAAAAATCACCCTTTTCCCACAGACGGCGCCATTCTGATGTGGGTGCTCTATCATCTTAGCTCCAGCTTAGATATGCAAGTCTACAAGAATCAGAAATAAAGAGCTAAAGGGCTTGGGAGGTCCCAAGGCCCCTCCGATGATCAAGTCAGTAAAATTCCTGAGTGGATATAGCAGTGTGCTATAGAAGGAATGCAAGTGAGAATAAGAAAGAAAATGAAGTTATCTCTGTTGAATATGGTTTCTGCAAGATAGCCTTTTGAATGAAGAAGAAGAAGAACAAAAGAAAGAGAGTGTAGTAGAAGAAGTCTACCTTGCTCATTTCATATAGTTAAAGATGTACTTGAGAGAGAAGAAATGGAGGCCACCTACTTCAGAACACTTGAGTGTTCTACAGCTGGAGGGTTGGTGGCGTCAAAAATGACGTGACAAGTGACAGCCGCATTTAATGCAAAGCAGAGGGGAAGTAGGCTGCAAGTTTCTAGAGAGGAATTGTCCTGTGTGGAGTTTTTTGTCTTCCTGAGCAGGTCAGCACTCGGGCATAAACCTAACTTAGACTGTTGATAAGTCAAATTACCATAAAGGGTCCCATATGAGAGTCACTTGAAGTCTCTCTTTCCATATGGCATTCACTGATTAGTCCAGTACTTTTTATGTATCATCAGCTATAATTGTGCTTCAAAATTACTTGTGATTATGCTTTTAGACAAAAGCCGTCAACATCACTTACTATATTTCAAATTATGTTTTTAAAGTGACTATTTTAAATAAAACCTCTTATGAGATATGGAACAATAGAAAATAGAAAATCTAAGATTTTGTATCTTAAAGTATTTAGATGCAAATGCTTTATATTAAAAACTAAGGACAACCTTAGAAAATTTAACTCAAAAGTCGATGAAGGCATATTTCTAGAATATTCTACCTTTAGCAAAGTAGATAGAGCCTTTAATAAAACAACTCTAGTGGTTTAAGAGTCCATGCATGTTGTATTTGATGAGTTTAACCCACTTGATCCGAGAAATGATCTTATTATTATTAATGATATTGTATATGATTTTATGGATATGAGCCTATAAGAAAAGAATGCTCCAAGGACCTTAGAGTTGGAAATCCTAAACAAAGATGAGACACAAGGAGCACCTCAACCTGAGGAAGATCTTCCAAGAAATTAGCACTACAAGAAAGATTATCCTAAAGAGATTATCTTATGAGACACTTCAAAAAGGGTAACCATTAGATCATCTCTTAGACCCTTAGTTAATTTCATTTTCATCTCTTAAATTGAGCCAAAGTCCACTAATGAGGCTTTGGAAGATGAGTATTGGGTACTTGCAATGCAATAAGAACTCAATTAATTTGAGAGAAATAAGATTTGGAACTTAGTTCCTAAACCTAAAAAATATCCTATTATTGGCACCAAGTGGTTTATAGAAATAAGTTAAATGAATAAGGTGTCATTACTATAACCAAGACAAGATTAGTAGCCAAAGGTTATAATTAAGAGGAAGGCATTGATTATGATGAAACATTTATCCCCGTTGCAAGGTTAAAGACTATTAGGATATTGCTTACATTTGTATCTTACATGGATTTCAAATTATTTCAAATGGATGTAAAGAGTGCCTTCTTAAATGGTTACATCCAATACGAGGTTTATGTAGAATAACCTCCGGGTTTTAAAAGTCATGAATTTTCTAATCATGTGTTTAAATTGACTAGGGCATTATATAAATTGAAACAAGTTCCTAGAGCTTGGCATAAAAAGTTGAGCAACTTCCTATTAGAGAATGGATTCTCTAAAGGAAATGTTGACATAATACTTTTCATTAAAAAATCCAATAATGAGTTGCTAATTATGGAAATTTATATTGATGATATTATATTCGGTGCTACTAACCATTGCTTGTATAGGGAGTTTTCTAAGTTGATGCAAGGTGAATTTGAGATGAGCATAATAGGTGAACTCAAGTTCTTCCTTGGTTTTTAAATGAAGCAATGTAAAGATGGTATCTTCATCAACCAAGCCAAGTACATAAGGAACATCCTCAAGAAGTTTAAAATTGAGGGAGTTAAGGCAGGCAAGATGCCTATGAGTACCACAACCAAACTTTTTAAGGATGAAAGTGGCAAACTGGTCGATGAGAAGAAATATAGAGGTATGATCAGATCCCTTTTTTATTTAATCACTAGTAAACCCGATATAATGTTTACTACCTACTTATGTGCTAGGTTTCAATCTAGTCCTAAAGAGTCTTATTTGCATGCTATTAAAAAAATCTTTAAATATCTCATTGGCACATTGTATTTAGGATTTTAATGTCCTAGGAGTTCCTCATTTAACCTAGTTAGCTCTTCTGATGCAGACTCTCTCGGTAGCTTTTTAGATAGAAAAAACACTTCCAAAACTTATCAATTCTTAGGATAATGCTTAGTTTCTTAGTTTAGTAAGAAATAAGTTTCAGTTTCCTTGTCCACTACCGAAGCTAAGTATGTGGTGGCTAGTTGTTATTGCTCACAAATTTATGGAAAAAAAATACCTTATGGACTATGGCATTAGTATTGATCACATTCCCGTTAAAGGTGATAATACAAGTGCTATTAACCTTGGTAAGAATCCTATCCTAGAGTAAAGCACATTGACATTAGACATAATTTCTTGTGTGATCATGCTCAATAATGTGATATTATTCTTAAGTTTGTTGATACTAGCCACCAATTAGCTGATATCTTCATTAAGCCACTTAATAAGTACCATTTGAACTTCATTAAGCAAGAGCTAGGTATGCTAGATAGTTCTAGTTTGAAGTGAGTTGCTTTGATGCTTATATGCATATGTGATTATATGTGTTGAACTTATTTGATAAGTGTAATTGATGCATCTAAAATTACTAATTAATAATTAATCATTGAAATTAATTCATATGATTAATTATTTAACTAGCAAATATTAAGTTATCCATCAAGATCCTATATCATTTGCATGATCCAAAACAATTTCAAAATTACATTTATCTTAGTAAAAATAGCCTTCAATTTAAAGTTTTTAATTCTACCAATTTAGTCCAAAAGGATAAAATTGTAACTTTTTTGGATTTAATTATAGAATTTTTAAAAGTTCAGGGACCTCTCTACATTTTTGCTCACGACCATTGTAAACAGCAACGTGGCTCATGAACATAAGTAACAGCAACATGGCTCGTGAACATAAATGGATGGGCGAGGCAGAGCTCCTTACGATCGACGCTTAGACTGTTTGAAAATTATAGTCATTTTTTTCTTGTGCACATTTTAAGAAACCATTACATTTTTTTCCCAAAAAGTAGCATCCTATCAACCTTCACTATTGATTTTAGGCTGATCTAAGGATCCCAAATGAGCCAATTCTCCTATATAAACCCCTCACATATTCCACTTCAACTCATATTCTCATTTACACCTCTTTCTCTACACAAATTCTTCATATATTCTCCTTACTTTTAGTTTTCCTAAATCATTTACTTCACTTCTTCTCTACATATATTATATCCCCTCTTTCTTGCTTTAGTCCTCACTTTTTACCTACATTATCTCTTTATATCTTTATTTTCTTCAAAATTATCATGGCCCCTAAGAAATCTTCAAGGTAAGAACCATCTTCATCATTAAAAAAAGCCCTCAAAGACCAACCTAAGAAGACTCCTCCTAATTTCAAGCAAAATTCATGCAAAAGTCGTCTATCTCTCTAAACATACCATCATTTCCCTCAAGGTATATATCTAAATCCACCCTTGAGAAACTTAGTTTTTATGAGGAAGTGAAAACACTTCTTGAAAATGTTGGTTTGTTTAATCTTGTTTTTAATGTTCAACCAACACATCCCAATCTTATCATTGAATTTCTTTTCACTTTTTGCCTTAGAGTCACTAATGTCAATTATTAAAATCCATTGAATAGCATGAGGTTTAAATTAGGAGAAAGGGATAGATTTCTACCTGCATAAGACTTTGATGTCATATTTGGTTTCAGATAAGGAGGGCACATTCGAACTAATACCTCTTGGTCCCCTAATAATTTTTAGTTTAGGCATGTCAAACCTAATATAGGCAATTTTGTGGTAGGTCACGAAAAATCCTTCGCTTTTAAATCTAAAGCTTTATGATACATTTATAGGTTCATTACCTATTCCATTTATGCTAGAGGATTAAGCAATGAAGTTATCTCTTTTGATGACCTTTTCTTGCTTCATTACATTATGGATAATGAGAGCACTGATTTGGGTAGACTTCTCCAACATAGACTTTAGTTAGTTAATGATAGTGTGAGTGGAAACATTTGCATTAGTGGGATTGTTTCAAAACTTGCACACCATTCTCATGTTAGGTCTTCCAACCTTGAAACTATTCCCTCTCTTTTTTTATATGAAACCTTTCTTAAAAATTCTAAACAATTGAATAAAGTAGATGGCTCTTGGCTTAGAAAGAGGAAGAAGAGGCAACAGATGCAAAATTGGAGTAAATCTTTGAGGACATCAATCAATTTCCATAAAGGAAGAAGCACAAGGAGAGGCACCTCAAGTTTTAACCATGCCACCAAAAAAGAGAACTAAAGTAGAGGGCTATTCTAGTAGAACTCAAGCCTATAATGGTAAACCCTAATGGATTGGAGATATGTTTGATAGTATGTCCTTGATGGAGAGCAACTTTGATGCATGGTTTGATATTATAAAGTCTCATTTCAACATACGATTTAATCAAGTTGATGCCAATATTGCTCATCTCCAATATAATGTATGTTACCTTTATAAGAGGCAAGGCTATCAATGCCAACATGCCCTTTTCTCCCATCCACCACTATAAGAAAGAAGTAGGATTAACAGCTAAGGCTTTAGTGATAAAGGAGATGGTCAAGTCTAGATTATTATAGGCTCTTTTCCTTATATCTTTTTTATACGTTTCATTCACATTTTTTTTTTGCATTTTCATCTTAGGATCTTGTGGACTACATCCCTTCTTATATTTTTTATGTTTTTTTTTATTATATTTATCTATGTTCCTTCTTTACCTTTCATGTAATGATTCTCTTACTTAATGAAATGATACACATTGTTTGCATTCTTTATGTTCATACTTTTATATTTATCATCTATTTTTGCCTTTGACAAAAGAGGGACTAGTACCTTTTGAATGAATGCTTAAACAAATATATGCTCAAATGAACAATTATATGCCTTTATGCTAATATATGTCGTTAAGATCTTCATGGGTAAACTCTTAATTATGAGCACATATTGAGGGGAAGTTTATTAAAACTTTCAGTATATGTTTGAGGGGGAGCAACATACACACACATGAAGGAAAGTGTGTGTAGAAGAACAATAAAATGCGGAATTTAAAAATTTTTATTGCATGCAACATTTGCATCTAACACAAACTCTTTCATGCCCATAGATCATATCACATGCACTCTTACATAGCTAAACATGCATAATGAACAATATACCAACAACATATCAACCAAGTCATGCTTTCAAGAAGAAGACCTAGCAACTAAGAGATATTGTAACACTTACATACTCCTA
>CATIWO010377952.1:0-22076 GCA_949673435.1 Macaranga tanarius
CTCAGTTAGGAATATTTTTATTTTCTTTCTTGGTTAATTAAGGGTTGGTAGGCTTGTGCCACCCTATAAATATGTAAGTCTCATGACTATTAGAGACAGTCTTAGTTTTTGATGTTTAATTGATTTCTTGATGGTTAATAGGCAACAAAATTCACAGAATTTTGGGATAATCAAGAAATCAATTAAACATCAAAAACTAAGATTGTTTCTAATAGTCATGAGACTTACATATTTATAGGGTGGCACAAGCCTACCAACCCTTAATTAACCAAGAAAGAAAATAAAAATATTCCTAACTGAGAAAGGAAATCAAATCCCAATCAAATTGTAAAAAATCAAATTCTAACTAGGAAATAAAACCAATAATAAAATAGTAATAAAATTCAAATCAAAATCAATTCTAAAATAGAAATAAAAATCAAACCATAATAATAATAATTATTATGTCTCCTATCCATTGTTTTGCAAAGTCATTCCAATAACTCCAAGACTTGCTGCACTGCATCATTTTCCTCTGGGTAGAGAAAATTCGCCCTTGAATTTTGCCCAAATATTGAGAAAGAAATTTTTCCATAAATGCATTGGACATCATAAATTCATCAACTTATAATTCTTTCAAAATAAGATTTAAAGAAATACAAGAAGAAAGAATTTTATCAATGCCAATAAAATCAATATATTCAATATACTCGTTTGACTCTGGTATATTATTCTCATGTTTAGGATGTTCTTTCGTCTCGGGTCCTAACTTCTGAACAGCTTCAATTGAGATAATGTTTTCATAACTACGAGTATTTTGGTAGTTGGAAAAGATATTATTATGTAGTCATTCATTATTATAAACCTTATGAGTCATATAAAAATGCCCCTTAACTAAGACAATTTCTATATTACCACCTTCTAACAATTCATTGTATTCCTCATCGTCCTCATCTCCTTCATCGAATTATGGTTCATCTCCAATAACTGCATCTTCATCCTCACCATCATCAATATCAATGAATAAGCGCTCCTCATAATATTCTTCCTCCTTCTCCTCGTCACTAACATCCCTATCTGAATTTTCTTGATGGTTGTTATTGCGCTGAACTGGATTGACTCTATTCTAATTGCCCATAAACACAGCCATCATTTCAGTCATCTGTTCCATCATCTGCTCGAATCGTTCATCCAACAGCTGATTGATTTGTTGCTCCAACTCACGCTCATAGACATCCTCAATACGTTGTTGTCTCCTGGGCGGCATGACCGCTTTGATACCAACTGACGTAGCGGAAGCTTATAATAAAAAGGATAGATATTGGATTCCGTTGATTCGCATACGAATATCGGAAAATAATCTTCTATTACATGTTGATTCAATCGAATACTAGGCAAATAGGCATAAAAAATCGTTGATTCAAAAGAATACCGAAAATTGGAAAAAAATAGGGTTTCAATTCATCAATTATCAAAAACTAAGACTGTCTCTAATAGTAATGAGACTTACATATTTATAGGATGACACAAGCCTACCAACCCTTAATTAATTAAGAAAGAAAATAAAAATATTCCTAACTAATGAAGAAAATCAAATCCCAACCAAATTATAAAAAATCAAATCCTAACTAGGAAATAAAACCAACAACAAAATAGTAATAAAAATCAAATCAAAATCAATTCTAAAATAGAAATAAAAATCAAACCATAATAATAATAATAATAATAATTACGTCTCATATCCATTATTTTACAAACTCATTCCAATAATTTAAAGACTTGCTACACCGTATCAACTACTAATACCGTTACAGCTAAGTATCTGAGTTTCATATGTAACATCCTTACAATATATATATATATTAAGTTCGTATAGCCTATCCGTCTAGGGAGGATAGCTTTCATTTTTATCCACGGGATAGACGCATAGGAGAGGAGAAGGATTCAAATCCCAACCCTCTCCCCCCTCTAATAGACTAAAAAAAAATATTACAGTTTGTATAAGATAAAAAAAATTTAAAAAAAAATTTAATTTTATCCCTATTTTACAGAGGAGGCAAAAAAAAAAAAGATGAATCTTGCTTACACTAGGGTATTACACCAAATGGTAGGATTTAAAACAAATCACTAAATATTTTACAATTTATAGATGAAAATAAAATAAATGTTATAAATTATATCATTATGTGTAATACATCCAATGTAAAATTATAGAAATTATTTATATAATTTGTGGCAAGCCGCGATTGAGATGTATAATTAGGGGTTTTTTTTTTAAACGCTGGTTCTATAATTTGACAGAATTTGCGGTGTGGCTTGTGACATCTGCCCATGAACATCTTTATATATAATAGAGTTAAAAAGTAGAAAATGATATTGGGAGTTAATAGTGTTTTAAAGGATAGTCCCACATGATCAAACTTGATTAAAAGCGATATTAATTGCATTAGAAAAAAGGTAATTAACTAAAAACTAGTGCAAAAGCAAATGCAGATTATTGGGAAGGGATTGGAAATACACCTGTAAAGAAAGAAAGAAACACTTTAAACTGCTTTTACATGGCCATATAAAATGACACAAAGCCACCCATAAGCATACAAATCAAGAAGATCCTACGCTTGGTTTATATAAGAAGCCCAATGCTTGATCAAGACACGAGCATTTTCACAATCAGGATTAAAGATATGAAAGACATGGTCCTCTCCTTTTGTCTCCACAATCTCTGCCTTTCCTTTCCACCCACTTTTCACTAGATTTTCGTAATAAAACTTCCCCCGATCACACAATATATCTTTCTCTGCAACAAAAACAATAGCACTGTCACAAGCAACACCTTCAAGGCTCGGAGCTCCCTCAACAAAAGGATTAATATACGGATCATCACACCCTTTATCAGACGGACAAACAAACATCCACCAATTATCAACCATTGATTTTCTAAAAGTGTCCTTAATCTCCTTCCCGATAGGATCTTTTCCCCAAAAATAAGGGTGGATCATGACAATCCCTTTAGGCTTCTGTCCCAGGTCAGAATTCTTGGCCCTCAGAGCTAAGTGATGTGCAATATTAGCACCAGCACTATCTCCCGCTAGAAACAACCGTCCGAAGTCGACATAATCCTCCAGCCACGGCTCGCCAAGGCCGCCGCCTCCTACCCATTGAAGGGTAGTCCAAGAATCCTCATAAGCAGCAGGAAGAGGGTTTTCCGGGGCTAACCTGTAATCAACGGAAACAACAATGATTTTAGCCTGTGAAACGAGGTGGTTCATGCAATGGTGGTACTTGGGTTCTGCTGGAGATGCTATACAAAAGGCACCACCATGATAATACACTAAAAGGGGAAGCTTTTGATTCTTGTTGACGGAATCTGGACGGTAGAGTCGTGCAGAGAGAGTGGTTTGTCGTGGTAGTGAAGTAGTGATTAAGATGTCTTTGGACAAAACACCTGCTTGAGAATCGAAACCTGCGGGTGTAACTTCTGTTCCTGCATATCTCTCGATAGTTCCGTCATTGTACACTCGAAGATAAGGAAAAACATCACGCGAAACTTCTTTGGCTGCAGGAGACATTAGGAACAACAGTATATGTAATGAAGATCGATTCAGGAAGGATGTAGCTAATGGCAATTATGGCTTTGAGAAATTGAAGGACAGAGGATGGGTATTTATGGACGTTACTTTTGACTTTCAGTTTCCGTAGGAGGGGGAGCCAGGGTGAGCAAAATATGACCGAAACGGATTAACTGAACCGAATTATATATAAGTTTGGTTCGATTTTTGATAATACATAACTGATTGGTTCAGTTCGATTTTGGTTTTAAATTTGAAAAATAGAAAATAACCAAACCGACCGATTTAATTATATATTTATTATAAAAATATTAATAAAATATATTAATTAGAAAATATTATAAATAAATGTTAAAATTATAAATAAAAAATATTTTTTTAGTTATATAATTAAAAAATAAGCTTAAAAATTATAAAATAAAAAATTTATTTAAAAAATAATATTAATTAACAAAAAAAACTGACTGAACTGAGTCGGTTCAATTCAGTTTTTAATTATGATCAGTTTGATTTCAGTTATATATTTTTGAGAATTCAGTTAATTGGTTTATTCGGTTCGGTTCTTGACCGAATCGACCGCTGCACGCCCCACTGGGGGCCACTATTTTTTGTTTTAATGAGAAACAAGGCAAAGCCTAAACAAAAGACAAAAGACAAAAGACATGGTGACAAGTCTACAATGGCCAACTCCTATCTTATCATGCTCTAACCATTGAACCAGCCCAGGAGGAGGCATCTGAAGTCTGTGGGGGCCAGGATCAAGACTATAGGCTATAGCCATGAGAAGCCAAGTCTATTAGTAAAATTTAGAAAATCCTATGTATCTAGAAAAGAAAATGATTTATATCACGGATTGTTGTTATTAAATATTTAAATGTGATAAATAAGTTCATATAAAAAAAACGTGATAAACAAGTAATTTCATGCAGGCGTACTGTGATATATATCATTTTCTATTTAGAATTTTTTTTTTTTAAACGGAAGACTTACTATAACTAAGGACATTTTCAAATAATTGCTGACTGAAAAACTTTAGACTACATATTTATATGCACATACCACAACACTTAACTCACCGACGTGGGATCCGAAAATTCAGTCCACCACAGACTTCTGCTATAATTAACAGCTGGCAACGTGGGGTCTGACACACCATTACGCTGGTTAGACCTTTACTTTTTTGGAACGGATTCTATTTAGAATTTATACATGGTAATAATTACATAATTAATTAATATTTTATTTTATTAAATAATTAGATATATATTCTCTCCGGTCAGTAATTGTCTGAATTAGCGTACAACTATTGTAAGTCTTTAAGTCAAAAAAAACTAGATATATATTTACAGTTCAAAAAAAATAGTTAGATATATATTTTGATTATTAATGTTTATAAATATATATAAATCATTTCATGAAGATACATAATTTGAATGTAATTTTATTAGCTGATGCACAATGAAACATGATCAAAATATTTGCTTAACTAAAACCAATGATAATTGATGTGATCTCTTTTTGATTTTCCAATTGAATACAACAGAAGAAGCGTGCATTATTATTTTGCAGCTTAATGATGTCAGACGTACATCATTTCCCATGCAAAATTTTGCTCTATAATTTCTATTTCAATTATTGTTTAAAAAAATAAAATTTATTTCACTTCAAACGACGTATTTAAATTATCAATAAAAATTAAATATTTTTTTTCAACTTCACTCATATATTGATTTTAAAGTTTGATTGAAGTACTGATTTTTGGTCTTTATAAAAAGGATAATATAGTTATTTGCATATATATATATATATATATATATATATATATATATATAATTATGTCTATTAAATATGATTCTAAATCTTTGTGAAACTATCTTAAATGAGAATTGAAATGCAACTTTATGAGTATTATAATAAACTGAGTATTATAATAAACTGACGGAGCGGATCGAGAATTGGAAAGTCATCATATTAAAGGGACCTTCATCTCATTTCATTTTTGTTTCCAAAGCAAGCTTTAAATTTTATTAGAAGTTGGGGAAATTAAGCAAATCAATCTTTTTAAGTTTTTCTAAGCCAAGGGAGATATGCGTATACGTGTCAAGGGAGTGTAAAATTTTTTGCAATATATAAATTTCTTTATCATTAGCTTTGCATGTTGGCTTGCAACTAGACCATGGCTTTCATTATAGGCCACGAATGTGCACTGTTCTCTTGAAAGCAAAGGAACATAGATTGTTTTGAGATGGTTACCTTTATTTTGTGGTAGATTATAGACGTGCTTTTCATCTGGGATGTTAATTGCAAGATGTTAAATCTTAGGTGATTAAAATTGCATATTCTATTTATTTACCAATATTTAGTTTAGAATAGCTCTTTAATATATAAACATAACTTAATATTTTAAGTATAAAATTGAAATATATGAATCTCATTTTTTAGCCAAATATATATAAACTATTTGCAGTACATACTACAAATCTATCCGTCGTGTATGATATATTCGTGTGTAATATATTCGAAAAACAAAAAATCCTCCTTAATTTTTATTACAATATGACAGCTTGGTTCATGATAGCAAATTAACTAAATTTGAAACAGAGACCTTGTTAGATGAAAAGAGAACAAGAGTACATATATATTGATGATCACATGAAGGGCACGTCTCTATTGTAAAAAGCAGCCAAGCCTTTGATCAAATCCTTGGCTTCGTCACATTCCAAATCATGCAAATGGAAGCCATGGCCCTTCCCTTGTATCTCATTAATCTCAGCCACACCCATCCATCCACTCCTACTCAGTGCTTGATAATAAAGCCACCCTCTATCTTTCACCACGTCCTTCTCAGCCACAATCACCAACCCCAGACTAATTAGGCCCAACTCACCCTCTGACAGCGGGTTGACCCTCGGGTCATCATTGTCCGGGTTCGAGGGACAGATAAAGGGCCATACCCTGTCCACGAATGCCTTGTTATCCGTATCCACTGCCTCAGAGCCAATGGGTTGCGACCCCCAGAAATAGGGGTGGACCAAAGCAATCCGAAGAAGCCCAACACCGAGCCCAGAGTCCGGATTCCCAGCAGCTTTGGCCATGTTATGAGCAATGTTGGCACCGGCACTTTCTCGGCCCAAGAAACACTTTCTCAAAATCTGCACAGTCACTTAACCAAGGCTCAGGGCCGTCTCTGTTCCGGTGCGAAGCTACCCAATTAAGTGCAGCCCATGAATCTTCATAAGCAGCAGGAATTGGGTGCTCAGGAGCTTTGCTGTAATCAACAGAAACAGCAACAACATTAGCTTCAGCAACTAATTTACTGAGGTAGGTAGCTATGGTATTTATAATTGAATGGGGAGGAGATGCAAAAGGCTCCGCCGTGGAAGTAGACTAGGAGAGGGAACTTCTGGTTGGGGTGATGGAGTTTTGGGAGGTAAAGGCGGGCAGAGATGTTAATGTTGGGTTCAAGAACCATAGTTACATCTTTGGATGATAGACCGGAAGCGAGGTTGAAGGATGGTGGGACGAAATCAGTGTCGCGGTATCTCTCGACACGGCCGTCCTTGTAGAGCCGGAGAATGTTCGGATGGAGCTCGTAAGCTACTTCATCATTGCTAGAGGTTGACTCCATGGGATGAGAGGGATTTGAGAAAGTGCCTTGTTGACGAAGGAGATATGTAATTTATCGTCCTTACACTTTGTATTTTTAAAAGGGAGTGGATAATTTTAAGGGATTTGAATGGATCATAGTTTGTCCATGTACATGGACATTTTAACAATCCACTCATGTCATGTGCTTGTGATTTGTACATGTATTATTGGCTTGCTCCTCTTTTTCTTCATTTATCAGCATCAATAATTGGACTTTATAATAACAAAAAACAAAAACTAAAATTCACTACCAACTTCTGAACCTCATAATACTAAATTGACTTAACAAAAATTTGCTTAAAAATGCCAAATTGACCTGTCCGATAAAATAAAATTACTTTCATTAGACTGATTGAATACGGCCAGAATCCCAAAGCAACAAATCTCTTTTCGGTCCATTGGACTGAAAAAGCAGCCCAAATAACCATTACGCTGCACTTAAACGAAACTGAAATGTGTAATCATCATCAATTCATCAGGTCATCCCCACCCCCACCAAAAACCCATAATACACAATAATATATTAATAAAAAAAAGAACTACATACGATACAATATAATCTGATTCCAATTTTGCTATTTTGCTACCTACAGAGCTCCCTGCTTTTCAATTATTAGTTCATTTGTATTCAACAAAGAAGAAGAAAAAGGAAAATGGAAAAGATGTTGTTACTTAGATCCGTATGCCGCGCTGCTACCTTCCGCTGCTCTTCACGTTTCGCCGCTGCTATTACTCCCCACTTGGCAGCTTCTTCTCGATCCCTTTTTACTTACTCTCCATCTTCCTTTGCACCCTCTTCCAATCGCATCTTCTCTGGTACTTCTTTTTTCTTTTTCCTTAAAATTTTCCCATTACTTGATCACCACTTGGGTATTTGCGAACTGCCTCCCCCGCCCTATATTTGATCCATTTTTATCATTTCCGATAATTGTACAGAAACAAGTTTAGGGTTTTATTTCAATTGTTTAGATAATTGAATCTGTTAGCACAGGGTTTTAATGGCTCCATTTTGGTGCTGCTTGAATAGTTAAAGGACCCATCTTTGTTTTCCTTTTAATGTTATTATTTGGCTTTTTTTAGTTGGTGTACCTATCAGAATGCTACGATATATATTTATGCTTGGATATACTATGGTTGATTACTTTCATATATGTGGTGTGTATCTATGAGACTGCTATAGTATAGGTGTATTTAAACATCTTGCATCTAGTGAGATGAATACGCCTGCAAGTTCTGCATACCAAATTTCATAAACTTGTAGTGGATTACTTGGTATCAATGCAAACTTGTGAATGACAGCACTCATGTTGTGAAGTTATTTCTTATCTGGCAATTTTGTACAGATTTCGGCTCTCGTTTTGCTATGGGAATTGGAAGCAGAAGATATTTTAGCGAGGATGTAACTCAGTTGCCTGCCATACAAGATCCCGAAGTTAAAAATGCTTTCAAGGAATTGATGGCTGCAAGTTGGCATGAGCTTCCTGATTCACTCCTTCATGATGTGAAGATTGCATTGTCTAAAAACACTGATGATAAAGCTGGTCAAGAGATCTTGAAGAATGTTTTCCGTGCAGCTGAGGCAGTTGAGGAATTCGGTGGCATACTTATATCTCTTAAGATGGAACTTGATGACAGCATTGGATTGAGTGGCGAGGTATTATACTGCAGTTTACATGGGATTTGTCACCTGTTTCTCTATGTTCTGTCTCAGTGATGCTCACAGTTTGATGATTGTAACTTTTTGTTTAGGATGTAAAGCCCTTATCGGACGAGTTTTCCAATGCACTTCGTACTGCTTATCAACGATATTCTGCCTATTTGGATGCATTTGGACCTGATGAGGGTTATTTGCGAAAGAAAGTAGAGACTGAATTGGGATCAAAGATGATATACTTGAAGATGAGGTGCAGTGGACTTGGTTCAGAATGGGGGAAGGTACGAGTACTTGATTCACTGTTTCTAACAGCACTACTTAAGTGCTTGATTTAGCACGTAATGTGTCAAAATTTCATAGCCCTTGTTTTGTGTTGAAAAAAGTATCATGATGAGAGCCTTATGGTAACTTAGCATATTTCTGCAAGAAATGAATGTGGAAGCAATGTTATGTCAAGTCACATGTAAGACATACTTTTTATTAGAGGACAAGTTGAACAAATTCTCTGATTTATAAATTCACATAACCACTCACGAGAACATTATGCTGAAGATGAGATCATTGCTTGTGGAATGTCCTTCAGCCTTAAGCGCTTTTTCTTGTGATTTCCTTGTTTACAGAATATTGTTTGCAGTGATTCTGTTCATAGATGCGACAATATTCTTTCAATTGCTAATATTAATTTGTTCTTTTGATTTACAGGTTACTGTTCTTGGCACCTCTGGACTTGCTGGTTCTTACGTTGAGCACAGAGCTTAGGCCACAGTTTGGGGAGTCTTTGATGTAATTTTGAGCTTTGTGTGTTTGGGATCATGTTTTTGAATAGTTGGAGGCAGCTTAGTTTATCCCTCCAGGAAAACCTTCAAATTTGAAGCTGATAGCTGTTTAATAAGAGGCTAAGAGCTTATCAATGCCAACATTTTGATGTAAAAATTTTTTCCATCCAAGTTGAATATTGCTGATTTTATGATGGATAGCATTGCTTTTTCTCATGTTCTCACCATAACTGTGATAAAATGAGGCATAATGGAAAATTTGTTCTCTGATGATTAAGTGATCTATATTTTCTTTTAAAAAGCATTTTTTTTAATTCTTTGTTAACCTTGCATGAAGACTAGAAGCGTAATGGCCTAATCACTTTTTTTCAGATGCTTATAGATAAAATGATATTGATGGGCTATGTGATTGGATGAATCGTCAATGGTAGTTGTGATGCACCATTAGGTGAACTAAGTCTTCTTAAAATTTTATGTATAGACATTCTTTTGGTTACACCGTGCAGCATTTAGCAATTAAATGTGGAATCTGTTCTTGAAATTGGTTTTGAGGTAGTAAGCTTTGTTACTTTTTTTTAGGACACGAGGAGTACAATATTTTCTGATTAAGAAGTTTGAAAAGGATCAAATTTCATATAAAACAGAAATGTAATTGATACATTTGAGTCTCAAATTCAATTTCTCTGAAGTTTAGAATTTCTTAATTTACGAAGGCAATCACAACTCTTCTAATTATTAAGAACCTTACTTCTTCCATGGATGATAGCCACTAGCTGTACTTCTCTAGCATTACCAAAAATCAAGAGCTGGTGGAGTTGGTCCAGTAACATAGCATATAAGGTAGGAATTCATAAAGTAAGCGAATAATAACCATCTTTAGAGGAAAGGCTTTTAGTCTTTATTCTTTAATTTGCCTGCTGGCCTCCATTTCCGAGGCCAGTAGGAAGGGTACTAACTCGACTCATCTTAACTATTCGACTGCCTTTACGCCAAGACCAAGATTCGGTAGGAGATTTAGGCAAAGGTGGAAGCAACACAGCCTTCCTGCAGAGACCAAATGGCCATCCCTCGCAGTGACAGAACTCCTGAAGTATTGAACGCCTCCGAAAATCTTGAATCTCAAGAAGATCGCTGAAGCTTGAGCAACGGGAGAAGTTTGTCTTCACAGAAAGAAAAGCTTCCTTGCTCAAAGCACTTGAACAGCAAGAAAAACAACTTCCCACAGAGAGAAATTCCTCTCTTTCCTCGTCGTCATCATCATCATCATCATCCTTCTTTTGTAAAATCTTTGGAGCCAAGAACAATTCCCCAGTTCTTGGAGAGAACACCCATGAAAAGCTATCTGTCAGAACAAAAGATCTGTTCTTGGACTTTTCAATGGCACGGCTTCGGATTGCTGAAACAATAACCTGAAACAAACAATCAAACACAACAGCACAGCCAGAAAACACTCATAGATTAACAAAGAAATATTAAAAGTAAAAGCTTATATTATATGTGTATGTATATATATAAATGGTGAATAGTGAGTACTTCCTGCTGATCATCTATGTCACTTGCAGGATGCTCCTCTTCCGGGCTCGAAATCGAAAGCCGCCTACAGGTACGGCAATTGGCAAAAGCATCCTTGAGAGTTGCAGCAAGGAACTTGCATTTCTTAGAAGGATTTGGAGGATCTTCATGATGAAAAACACCCATTTTGGAGAAATAATAAGATTTCTGTGGAGTTTGTAATTTAATTGGTTGAAGCTGAAATAAATACAGAAGCAAGAACCAACATATATGTACAAGTCACACTTAGAGTTGATGTCCAAATTGACCTGCCTTTTTATGATAGTGGCCTTGCAGCTTATTGAAAATACAGGCATTTCTATCCTTTGGGGTAAAGACAAAGTTTATTTTTTTTTAAGAAAAAAAAGGTGGGAGGAGCATTAACAAATTGAGTCTCAAATTCCACCTCAGCTTTTTTCAGTGCTGTCTGATCCCAATTTGTTGGTTAAAATTGCAATGAGATTTGGCAAATCAATTTCAACATCGTAAAAATATTATGATAAATTCGTAGTTTACAAGTTTCACTTCCAGCTGAAGTCATGGAGAATATAGACGTGATACCAAACCGTGAATGCCATTTATCCGAAAAGCAATAACAACTGTGCACCGTCCAAGAAACTTATTACAGGGTTAAAAAAGAACCGTTCAGGAAAGAATTGTGGAGTAACAGAAACAAGTTGACCAGGATTAGAGAATGGTACTTACTGCAAGAAAAATAAGTATAGCCAAACGGGATTAAAGGAAAAAACACAACATTAGTTGAAAATGATTATCCACTTCAATCTGGTAAAAAAAAAAAAAAAAAGTTGTAATTGTTTTGTGGGTATTGAAGGCTTTTAGACAAGATATGATGGCAACATTAAATCCTGAAGTGTTCTGAAATTAAATTAAAGGGTTCGATTAGACAAGCATGGAGGTGCGGAATGCATGAAATACCAACTTTAGGGACATCATTTAATGTTTTGTTGTAGCTATCTCTTTGTATTTGGAGTTGGTGCTTTCATATATAGCCAAACCACGAGGCCTGAATGCACATTTTTCAGGTAATAATCAAGTGTCTGTCTGGTCCTGATCTAGAAAGATAACCAATATCAATTCATCCTTTTATCAACTGGTTCAGCAATTAATAAGAAAAAGATCAGTCAATGCAGACAGTCTAGAACATCATCTTAGATTACAAATGAAAGCTCTATTCTGAAAGAACAATCCATCAGGTTGCTTTCTTTAAAGGAGAACTGCCTAATAAAATATTAAAAAGTTCCCAATGAAAATGAACATTGAAAGCAATCATTGATATTGCAAAGATTATCCTTAATGAAAAACAAAAGACAAGTATGTACAAGTACGTTAAAACTTCACAATAGGCAGCTATATGAATTGATCTATGACAGCAAACATAAGACAATGTAAAAGGTATTTTCACAATTGTTGTGATGATGTTACAAATTTCTACATCACAGTAGATCTATACTTGCTTCCTATATTTGAAACAGTACACCAGCCTTCGCTGTCTGATCTGATGCCGGAACCACCGAGCCAAAAGTAAGTGAGCAAACCGTGTCATAGTCTGCACCAATAACTTCTGAAAAGATTGCTGAACCATTCAATTTCCCTTTTGACTCATATACAGTGTTTCTTCTTTTTTGGTCACAATCCATCCTACTATTTTCATCCTCACCCCTCTTACCAAACTCCAACCAAGGCATTCAAAGATGAAACAATTAAGGTACTAAAAAATTGTTTGCACCATCATTTGAATGATAGAATTTCTCTAATATCGGCTACAAATTGCAGCTTGATTTGTAAAGATCTAATGGCTCAAATAAGATATATTAAAAAAAAAAAAAAAAAAGATCTTTAGAGTTTATAAAACTAGAGCGCACAGCTGACCTCAACTTAAAGTGGAAGTATTGGTGTTTTCAGAGAACTCACTGCAACAACTTTGGTTCACACATACCTCATAAGGCAGCCATATTAATCCGCCATTTTGACGCATAAACCACACATTGTCCAACAATAAAAACTAAATTACCTAAGATAAAATTTGAAGCAAATTAACCATCTAGAAAAAAATTTAGCAAGATGTAGTTGTGAACCAGCAGATGAAGCCATGTACGCATTTCCTTAATTGAGGAGACATGATTCTTGAATAAGGTTTAATGGAAGAGTTCTCTGGTGCAATATGCATCTAAGTCAGGAATCACAAGATTTAACTCATGAGGTTGACCTACTTCATACAAAGTAAATCCCTTCCTCCACCAGACCAATGAGCACTCTGTGGCATACAAAAATTTTTGTCACAGCCATAAACATCAGCAATATATAAATTAAAACAACAAACTATACAATAGAAACGCATGTTAAAATTACTTCATCATATACATTTCAAAAGAACATGTTTGCTACAATAGGTAATCATCAGTTACAGCTAAGATAAACAAGTACAGAAAAAAGAAGAAATAAACAGACAAAACACATACCACTACTGAGACAATTTCTGGAGTTGTTGCGATGTAAGAGAAATAAGCGACTGAAGCTTGGCAACAGCAGAAGTCTTATCAGGAGGACATTTCGAAAGCGATATATTCAAGGATTGAAGAGCTTCATCAAGCTTCCCTGCAGCTAAAGATGCGCATCCAGCTCTATAAGCCTCATCTGCCATCCGTGCATCATATCGAGGAGTTGGACTCCCATTGGGACTCTTAGTCCTTAATTGGGATGAAGGTTGAGGGCCAAGAAATGCAGTGGCACGAGCGTATTCCAAATTAGTAATAGCTGTGTCAATCTCTGCCATTAGAGCATCAGGATTTGAAGGAGTAGTTTTGATTCTATCAAAGACACTCCATGGGGTACTTCCTCCCTCAGAGCTCATCTGCCCCCCAAAACTAGATTACCAGCGTAGTCCTACAAGTAAGGTGTTTTTTTTTTTTTTGGAAATGATAAACTACAAAGTCCATTAACTACAAAGCTGAAAGCTTTATCAATAAATAAAACTGCCCAGCTTCAATTCGATCAAACTCATCGTCTAGATTTCAAGAAGCCAATTAAATTAGCAAAAATTAGCATTTCTTGTGTGATAAAGATTTTGATTTTCCTCATTTCCTCATTCTCATGGCGGATCAAGAATCAGATCAGAAAGAAAGAAACACTCACCTTAAACTTTATTTCTTGATTTTGTAGCCATGGATTTTGATACTAACAACAACCGCTTTTAGAACTGCAAGCTTTCGGTTGAATAGTTCGTAAATGTCGCCATGGTCATTGTAGACTTGTAGTTAACTCAAAACGACGGGGGCCTTTCTTTTTGGCACGAGCAAGCCCAGCCCGTCAAAATAATACATCTTTTGGGTTGCTTATTACAGAGTTCAAGGTTGTTTGCTTGCTGCTACATATTACTTCTAGCAATCTTCCAATTGTGCCAATATCAAAATCGAATTTGAATATGGTATGGTAGCAACAGATCAAGAATCAACCCATAGAATGATAAGGAACTAGACCGTTTATTACATCAAAAGTTACAGATTGGTTTCTACTTGAACCTTAACGTCAGCATTAATTAATAGACGAACGTGTAAAGAACAAGACCCACAAGGAAGCACAATTGATGCTGGCAATGCATCTGTTGTTTCAAATGATATCTCACTCTCATTTCTCAACAATGTGTATCCCATTTTCTCCAACTCCAAAGAATCAACAGAAAAATAATCGCCACATCGGCACTGGTAAAAGAGCTCCAAGAAACCTCCTCCGCCATCTTCAATCGTCATATCCTCTAAACTAACATCTTCAGAAACTCCTGTATCTTTTCTTGATGCTCGTAGCTCGCTATCATAAACTGCGCGCGATCTTGCATTGCCAAGGATTTCCCACGCTTTCTGTACCTTCAAAAATCTATCTCCTATCTCATTTCGGGAACCAGATGTCTGATGTGTGTTTTGTAGTTTATCAGGATGATAATTGAGGATGGCTAGTCTGTAGCTTGTGCGGATTTCTTCATAGCTTGCATCTTCTTTTATGGATAGAATGTTGTAGCAAGTCTCTTTGATAGAGTTCTTGCAATGAAGCATGGTTCGGACACGGCTTTTATCTTTAGATTGCATTCACTGCAAAATACATGAATTGGAAAAGCCAAAAAAAAAAAAGAAATCAATTCAATTGAATTATATTTATTACTAAATTCCCATGTTTGAAAATGCCATTAACAGATAGAATTCAATTCACCCCTCTTACCAAACTCCCACCAAGGCATTCAGAGATGAAACAATTAAGGTACTAAAAAATTGTTTGCACCATCATTCGAATGATAGAATTTCTCTAATATAGGCTACAAATTGCAGCATGATTTGTCATTTAGATAATAATGGCTCAAATAAGCTATATTCAGATCTTTAGAGTTTATAAAACTAGAGTGCAAAGCTGACCTCAACTTAAAGTGGATGCATTGGTGTTTTCAGAGAACTCACTGCAACAACTTTGGTTCACACATACCTCAGAAGGCAGCCATATTAATCCACCATTTTGACGCATAAACCACACATAGTCCAACAATAAAAACTAAATTACCTAAGAAAAAATTTGAAGCAAATTAACCATCTAGAAAAAAATTTAGCAAGATGAAATTTGACAAGATGTAGTTGTGAACCAGCAGATGAAGCCATGTACGCATTTCCTTAATTGAGGAGACATGATTCTTGAATAAGGTCTAATGCAAGAGTCCTCTGGGGCAATATGCATCTAAGTCAGGAATTACAAGATTTAACTTATGAGGTTGACCTACTTCATACAAAGGAAATCCCTTCCTCCGCCAGACCAATGAGCACTCAATGGCAAACAAAAAATTTCGCAATAACATGTTTGCTACAATAGGTAATCATCAGTTACAGCTAAGATAAACAAGTACGGAAAAAAGAAGAAAGAAAAAGATAAAACACATACCACTACGGAGATAATTTCTGGAGTTGTTGCGATGTAAGAGAAATAAGCGACTGAAGCAGGACATTTCGAAAGCGATATATTCAAGGACTGAAGAGCTTCATCAAGCTTCCCAGCAGATAAAGATGCACATCCAGCTCTATAAGCCTCATCTGCCATTCGTGTTCATATTGAGGAGTTGGACTCCCATTGGGACGAAGTCCATGAAGGTTTTTTTTTTTTTTTTTTTTTTTTTGCAATGATAAACTACAAAGTCCATGAACTATAAAGCTTAAAGCTTTATCAATATATAAAACTACCCAGCTTCATTGCAGATAAATAGAAACTAATTTTTCAAGAGCCAATTAAATTAGCATTTCTTGTGTGATAAAGATCTTGATTTTCCTCATTTCTCATTTCCTACGGCAGATCAATAATCAAATCAGAAAAGAAAGAAACACTCACCTTAAACTTTATTTCTTGATTTCGCAGCCATAAATTTTGACACTAACAAGCTCTGAATTTACCAAAATTGCAAAATAAGAGCAAAGATGTCTAATTGAACCACTAACAACAACCGCTTTTAGAACTGCAAGCTTCCGTAACTTTTTCTTTTCGGTTGAATACTTTGTAATTGTCGCCATAGTCAGCGTAGTTAGCTCAAAACGACAGGCCCTTTCCCTTTCGCTGCGAGCAAGCCCAGCCCGTCAAAAAATACATCTTTTGGGTTGCCTCACAGAGTTCAAGATTGTTTGCTTGCTGCTACGTATTATTTCTAGCAATCTTCCAATTTTGCCAATGTCAAAATCGGATTTGAAACGGTAGCAAAAGACCAAAAATCAACCGAAAGAATGATAAAAAAAAATTGAGACTGTTTATTATATCAAAAGTTACAGATTGGTTTCAACTTGAACCTTAATGTCAGCATTAATTAATAGACGAACTTGTAAAGAACAAGAGCCACAAGGAAGCACAACTGATGCTGGCAATGCATCTGTTGTTTCAAATGATATCTCATTCTCATTTCTCAACAACGTGTATCCCATTTTCTTCAACTCCAAAGAATCAACAGAAAAATAATCGCCACATCGGCACTTGTAAAAGAACTCCAAGAAACCTCCTCCACCGTCTTCAATAATCATATCCTCTAAACTAACATCTTCAGAAACTCCTGTATCTTTTCTTGATGCTCGTAGCTCGCTATCATAAACTGCGCGTAACTTGGCATTGCTAAGGATTTCCCAGGCTTTCTGTACTTTCAAAAATCTATCGCCTATCTCATTTTGAGGATCAGATGTCTGATGTGTGTTCTGATTTGTGTTTTGTAGTTTATCAGGATGATAATTAAGGATGGCCAGTCTGTAGCTCGTGCGGATTTCTTCATAGCTTGCATCTTCTTTTATGGATAGAATGTCGTAGTGAGTCTCTTTGATAGAGTTCTTGCAATGAAGCATGATTCAGAAACGGCTTTTAACTAGATTGAATTCGCTGCAAAATGCATGAATTAGAATTTATGAGTCACTTACACAGTGTTTGTAAAGCCAAAATTTGAATTCTATTTATTATTAAATTCTCTTTGATAGATTTCAATTCTTTCAATTAAAAGAAAAACAATAACAACTACTAAACCAATCGAAAGAATTGAAAACATAAAATAACTCAATTCAAGCGCAAGAATTCATTCAGCTGGAAAATTCTAATCACAAAGCTTCGATTCATGCTCAAATCAGCCTTAAATTTAAAGAAATGAACAATTAGCAATACAATTGCAGTTTGAGCAGAATAAACATTATTAATCCAGATACAACTTGGCTGAGTGAGCGAGTTACCAAGTAAACAAAAAATAATGAAATTTTGATTAAATCTAATTTGAAATGCCAAACCCTAATTTAATAAATAGAAACACACAAGCAATAAAAGGAGTGAAAAGGCGTACCAATTCTTATGCCTGTGCTTTGGTTTCAAAATTGTTTGCCCCCGACCATGAAAGATTGCTCCTTTAATTCAATATATTACACGACACCGGATCCAACGCCGTCGTTTTGAAGGAGAGGAGTTGGGTTTTTACTTTTTCCGTCAGATTAGTGGATCAAATAGGACGTAGGCCCAAATCTTTAATATAGCGAACACTATTTCCTTGTGCTGCATATATTTCACGTGAACTATATCTTAAGTGCAACAGTTGCCATCTTCTTTACCGTGGCTGAAATGAGGAAGGGAAATGACTCAAGCGAGATAATGAATTTGCAATAGGCAGGCCAGTTCTTATAGAATTTCAATCCATTACAAAAAATTTTAAAAAAATAAAAAAAAATATCAACCTTCGCATTCCCTCCTGTGATTAGTCAATTTTCTTATAGCTAATACATTCTGAAAAGTTCTTTCGCGTTAACTGTGGAAGAGGCCACCTTGCCTAGACAGCAGATTTCCCAAATTTAGAATCACCAGGTGCCAAGATGCCACACCAACCCAACCGTTTCACAAAAAATAATAATAATAATGCTTTTGAAAATTAGATAAGGAATTGCACTCCCCAACTATTCTCTTTCCCCAAAACCCTGATGAGTACAGGAAAGAGAAAAGATGAATGATAGTCAAAATCCACCAACTAATCAAATGTATCCCCAGAGCCAGCTTCACATCTTCGTAAAACTTCCAGAGGGTAGAGACGTAGAGTTGCGTTAAGTGCTGGAAAATTCTAATCATGTACTAACAACACCAGAGACCCAAGGAACAACCACAGGCGCATTCGGATGGGAGTTTCTATATGATTCAGAATAACTGTCCTTGAAATTCAGTCTTGGGTTTTCTGCCTGCATTTTGACAATTAAAATGTCAATCTTAGCTTGATTTTCTATCCACATGAAAATTGGGCTACTATGGAGAGAAAGAGAGAGAGAGACATGTCTTACATATTTCAGCCAGCACTCTTGATTTTTATGTTCATAGATATCTGGTGAAAAGCATCCAGTCTCAGATGGGCAATAGACCCATACGTTGCATTTCTTTTCACCTGGCTTTGCACGTTTTGCCTGATCTAAGCAAGCTTGACAACAGTCTGCTGCGCTTTCTTTATGATGGGTAAGGCCCCATCTGACCGCAGTACCATCGTAATCAGTATGAAGCTCAGCATGGCATTCAGGTGGAAGTGGCCTGCCGGGTAAAATTTCTTCCTCTGCGAGGAATTATGTAAAGATCAATGACTTAATATTTTGTATTTGTCAAATAATGAGAAGCGATGATGACACCATGGGCATGTGCAGATAAAGTTAAAATGAAAGGTCCTGTACATTTACTCATAACTCGGGTATGAAGCAGACAGACTACATACAAGATGCATTAACCAACAAAAAAACAGATTACTTACCATATTCTTCTTCATCCTCAGTCTTATCATCATGTTCCTGGTTAATGATTTCAGTAGGTATCCATAGGCCCAAGTTTTCTGACAGAACAGCCCAGTCAGACTCCAAGGCTCTTACCAGCATCCCTACATATTGATCAAGCACAATAGTGAGGAACAAGATTCCACCAAACAAGTATTTAAATTTCAAAATGCGCACTGCAAGGGAACAAAAAAAAAATCCTACTAGCTTCATCTTGCAGAATAGTTGAATTCAGCCCCTCTGTTCCAAGGGTCAATTGTTTGACTTCTTGCAATTTTTCTTTGCGCCAGCTTTCAACTGCCTCTGTTAATAACAATAAGTAAGAAGATAAACTAGCAAGTTACTAAAAAATTGTCAAACCATGAATATATTGCCTAATATTTATCATGTCTAATAAGGAGAAATCTGCAACACAAATTTTTAAATGGATAGTTTTAATCTATGCAACTTAAAAAATTGATTCAGCAGTTAATACGAGCTTCCCATAAATTTACATATCTTCCAAGGACCCTTTAGCAAACATGTAAACAGGTTGACATGATTATTTAAAGCTACCAGTAATCATCCCAATGCTGTACTTGGACCTCCACGAAGCACTGCCCCATCTACAAGATGTGCTTAGGTCATGTCAACATTTTTGCAATACTAATATGACCACTTTTCAGAATTTATCAGAATTCACCCATACAAACAAACATGGGGAGAGAGAAAGAGAGAGAGAGGTTTTCAAGGTTCCGCAAATGACCAAACTGGGATTTACATGCATCCCGTATGGAGAACAACAATGCACAAATAAAAAGCAGCCAGCTGATAATTTCTACCTCCCAGAGAAAATAATGTATCCAGACATCAACTGAAGTATCTGTTGGAAAAAGGACAGCTGATCTAGATGTAGTTTTTTGCAGAAGGTCATCAAATGAACAGAAAATCATAAATATTCATAATGTCATTCCCATGTGCAGTATAACCCAGGTCCCCAGCTAACTAAGGGATGATCTTAGTAGAGTTTAGTTGACTTGAATAGCTGTGCATTTTATTTCAAGTTTGAATATTCCACCAAATAAGAATCTTTTCAAGGTGTGGCAATTACAAACTGCTTAGTTAAGGTTATGACACAAAGGCCGCACATTAACAAACACACTCCTGAGCTTCAGTTTATCATAAGAACATGAAGACAGCAAATTGGAATCAAATATAGTAGCACCATGGTACAATTAACATGTCAGTACTGATGGAAGTTGGTTAGACATATATGAATATATATTCATCATGGAAACAAAGAAAGCCAATTTAATATCTAATGTGAATTTGGACGAGTGTCTTCCCATTTCTAAATTAGAATATAACAGGTCCACCCTCTATGACCAAAAGTTTTAATTGCAGATAAATATTAATTTGGAAAGCTCACTGTTCAATGGCAATTAAAGTTTCGCCTAATGATGGCTATTTATATTGAATTTGACATTATAATGGTACAACTATGTATTAAATCATTAATTAAATAAAACAAAATCCATTTCACCTAGCAACTAAAGCACTATCAAGCTTAGTTTCATTCAATCCTATCCAACAAACACTATCAAACCTAACGCATCACTTAATCAGCAATAATATTATTCCATAGGAGAGAAATGCATTTCTCCTAATTATCATTTCCAACTCTCAATTATTAGTAAATGCTCAATAAACTGCTTTTACATAGCAAAATCTGTAAATCAACCAACCTCGCTGCTGGGTAATATCAGAATTTAAATTCAAGCCTCTCAACCGCTGCAAAAGCTCATCAGTTATTCTCCGTTTAACATCCACCGGCAATTCAACAACCGTTTCATCTCTCTTAAGCTCATCCTTTAACTCCTTTACCTTTAATAAAACCAAAAACCTAATTAAAAATAATAATAATAACCTAACACCTCAAATCACCAAACAAAACAGCAATTATTTACCACTTGAACAAGCTGCAGAGGCTCTTTCGCTTTTCGAATCCGTATTGATTCCTCCATCTTACTAATCTGATCCGGCGTATACTTTACAGCTGCAACCAAAAAAAAAAAAAATTAAATTAAATTAAATTTCTCAAAATCTAATTTAACCTCCAAAAAAATTTCAAAATTAACCCCGTACCGTCACTAAGATCATGATTAGAGTAAATGTAGAGTGAGGCATAGAGAGAGCGAAGAACGTAAAGAGCAACAACAATGTTAATGGAACAAACTATTAGAGTCGTTTTTTTATACGAGCATCCCCATTTCACCCCTCTCGCCATCTCCTCCTCCTCCTCATTACACCATGTCCCCGTTTCTGGTTCCGCTCTTCGCTCAGCAGATCATCAAAACACGCCACAGATCGCCAAAATCGAGAAATCGGCAGCAGGCTGTGTCGCAGTTCCTTATATTTTTTTGCATCGAGTGCGATAACAGATTACAGAACAAGTAAAAAAAAAACATTCATAATCATGTGAAAACGAACAGTAAAGTGGCTTTCGTGCTTTTGCTTTTTTTGGTTAGTTGCTAACAAGCGCTAAATAATATAATTAATAAATCTAATCCTGCGCCTTTCTTGTGGGTTTATTGTGAAATGCGTGATTAGTGAATAGTGATTT
>CATIWO010377953.1:0-17755 GCA_949673435.1 Macaranga tanarius
CACGAATTTTTTAGTTTATTTTCTAAAATTTTTAAAATTAATAATATGGCTTTAGTTAATATTGAAATTTCATATTTATTAATTAATAATTATAATTCATATTGTTTATTATAATTAATAATTAGTATATTTGAATAATTATAAATAAAAATTACCATTTCTAATTGATGATGGAATAATATTCTATCTTAAATTATGTATGCAATTAGAGATGGAATAAAGACGGAATTGTTATTCCGTCTCTAATTAGAGAAAGAATAAAGACGGAATTATTATTCCGTCTCTAATTAGTGACAAATATTTCCGTCTTTAAATAGAGACGAAATTTTCCATCTCTAATCCATCTTAAATTTTGTGCGCCAATTTAGTGACAAAATTAAGACGGAATGTGATTCCGTCTCTAATTCTTGTCTTTATTTTGTCACAAATTCCGTCACAAAATTTTATGCCAACTTTTTCCACTAAAATTAGTGACAAATTTAGTTCCGTCATAAAATTCCGTCACTAATTTGAAATTCCGCCATAAATTTGTCTTTATTCCATCTCTATTTAGTGACGGAATTTTCCATCTCTAAATTCCATCTCTAGAAGCAAATTTTCTTGTAGTGAATATTATATGATACAATAAAAATTTTATTTCAAATAAATTTTATAAAACATCAATTTAAATCATAAATACAAAATCAATTACAAATGAATTATATTTAAATCTTTTAGAAGTGCAATAAATTTATTGGTGAACTTGAAATAAATTTTATTGCACTTCCAAAAGAATTTTTGTAACATCCGTGTCCTTGAACCGGATTACTTTGTATTAATGATAATTAAGAAATATTTATTTATATTAAATAAATATTAATTGGAGTTAGTTGTCATTATCGTAAATGGATGATTAAGGGATTGATTATTTTGTATTATATTGGTATTAAATGGAAGTTAATTATGTGGTATTAAATTGGAGTTGTTAAGAGTTAAATTATTATTGTTGTGGGAAATAATAAGAATAATGTTGATATATGTTGTATAAGTGAATAGGGTTTAAAGGATGAAAATGGAAAGAAAACAAGGACTAAGATGTGACAAATGGAAGTAAATGAATTAGAAAGGAAAGAAAGAAAAGAAGAAGGAGTGAAATGGAGAAAAGGAAGAGAGTTGTTGGTTGCTACAGGAGGAAGCATGGTAGAAAAAGAAGAAAAGAGAGGAGAAGAAGATGGGTATGGCAGAAGAGGAAAATGTGAAGGAGAAGAAGAGGAAGAAGTGGCCTGAAACTAAGGAAAAATTCAGAATCATCAAGAAGAGATCGAATTTCGGCTGGAGAAAATTATGAGTGGTGGATTTAAATATAACTTTATGTGTTTTTATTTTCTAAGCTTTTGATTCTAAATTTTGGGTAAATTGATGTATAAAATCATAGATTTAGACTTGATTTTGATATTTTTGGGTCGTATATGAGCTTATTTTTAGTTTATAATTGGTATATGAACTTTTGGCATGTTTAATTTTGTAAAAAATTTGAGTTTCTGTCAAAAATCTGATACTACTGTCGACCCAGAAGGTCAGAGGGTGGTGCCTCTACGATTGAGGCGGTGCCTCTATTCTGGTGGGCGGTGCCTCCGTGTTCGAAGCCAGCGCCTTCACCGTGGGAAGACGGGATGCCTTCGGAGGGAGGGACGACGGTGCCTCAGCTCAAGAAGGCGGTGCCTCCGCTTGATGGTCGGCGCATCTGCACACGTGGTCGGTGCCCCTGCACAGAGCTCGCGCCCTCGTGACCTAAAACGCTTCCGATTTGACTATTTTTGGTTCCAATAGCAGTATAATGGTAAACCGAGCAATAGAATAACTTTCCAGAATAATTGAACTGTTGGAAAATGAGATTAATCCTTAAGTTTTGATAATTCTTGATAATCATTGATAAGCCTACATTAATAACTAAAATATACCTGAACACCATATATTGTAGAGTCTCAGACAAAGAAACTAAATTATTGTGAATAATTATTTAAAAAATCCAATCTGGCAAGAGTTTTGCCTTTGCAAAGAACATGAATAATGTTAAGCCTTGCAATGATTAACACATAATAATTGAACTGAGGATGTATATATATAAGTGTATATATGTATATGTATATGGGATGAGTTGGGAATGATGAGCTGGCCACTCGATTGATAACTATCTTTAGGACAGCGCAGGGATTCAGAGGTGCCTCTGGGGAGAATCCTTGTAGTTTATATGTATGTATACGATGATATTGATAAAAATAAAAATGTGATTTGGCTAGTGTGAGCCATGAAAAAGAAAGTTAAGATGATGTGAGAGAGAGCTGTTGTATATTGCTATTTCCTTCGGGGAAGGGTTGAGAATTATCTATTATGAGATAATGATATGAATTATCATTGTGAATAATATAAACAACAATAATCATAATGCTGATATTGAAATGATCGCAACTCTCAACTCTAATGGCAATTGATGTGAGAACTCATAACAAATCAAAGTATGGCACTTATTTGTGATAACGAATAATTTATAAAGATTTTTATATTAGTTATAATTGTGGATTAAAGCTTGTTAGTTTTTGATTTGCGAACATATGGGGATTTTTGTGGATTCTTTGTATTTTATAAAAAGTAAGCATTTAGACCCCAAATTTGCTGTGATTTGATAGTGGTAAACCTTTAAAGGAAGTTAAGGATTTATTATGATGATTTAAACTGCCTTAAGCTTTATTTTTGGAAAAAGAATTTTATATTCTTGATTATATTTGGAACTGTATTATTATTGTAAATATTTAATTATTTCTCATATAATGGGAATCCTTTGCCAAATATTTTTATTAAAGGAAGGTTTATTATAAAAAGGTTTATTTTGATGAGGCAGTATACTTGTGAGTAATTATCAGTTTTTAAATGACTATTGTATTGTGGGACTTTGCATATTTTGGATAAAAATCTTTTATTTTAAAAAGATATACTAGCTGCTCACTGGGTAATTTATTTCGAAATTACTCACTACCTTTTTAAAATATTTTTCACAGCTTAGTGATAGTCTAGCATCAGTATGGTTGTCTAGTGGGATACTATGATCTATGAGGTTATCCCTGCAGAGACCCTGGTGCGGTACATTGTGTGCCATAATTCAGATACAAAGCTAGTATTTAAGGTCACCGTAGTACCTATTGGAGCTGATGCATGTGTTTCATCCGTGCAAGAGGAGCTTGAGGACAATGTCTGTACCATTTTTTGCATTTATTATGCTACCTCGCTAGATGTCTAGGTCACCCTCACTTGGGTATGATACAGTCTTGTGAATGCATCTTTTTGGCTTTTTGCTTTCAGCCATTTCCACACCCTTATACGCATGTCACCAGAGTTATCTTTGAGCCAGTGGGCTAGTTGTATTTTACTGAGGGTTTGGGGTCTGGATATGTGCTTCTATTACTATCTTTACCACCATCTTATACCGAACAGAGATTTGAGGTTTTAGGGTTAAATGCTAGGGCAAATAATAATTTTGTATCTTGTATTAGCATTTAGTACTCTTATTGTATATATTTCTGATGATGATGTATATATTATGTTATGATGGATGGTTAGCACTATGGTGCATTATGTTATATATGATATCGATATGCTGCTAAGTAATTATCTTGCCATGTTGAAATAACTGCAATGTGGATGCATATGATTAATTAATGATGAGTGGCATAGAAGTTGTAAGAAAAATATTACCCAAGTGATGTTATTTCATTATCTGAATTGAGATGAGTTCATTAGCAAAAGTATCTAAGTTATGCATGAAGGTTTTAATTCGTACAAGTTTTGATATTTTATTAAGTGTATGCGTTATAACCTTGAAAGCTTATTAAGTGTAATAAGAAATTAATAATTGACATTAAAGGCATTAATGGAGTATTAGTAGTTAATCAGAGGATAAGGTGTGATAAGTTTGATATCAGAGCTTAAGGTTATTAGGTTATGTAGACACTAAGGAACATCATATTAGGTGTTAATGACATTGAGGAATATTGAGTTGATAAATAATGATTGTAGAATTGTATGAATATTATGATGATGAGAATTTTTAAAGTTTTATGATTTTAATTTTCAAAAGATGGCAAGAACTAGAGGCGGAATGATTGGGAACCAAGATAGAGGTCTCGGTAGAGATCGTGGTAGGGGTAGAGCTAGAGGTAGAGGAAGAGGACATGATGTCCAACCTGATGGAGTAAGGTTAGTTAAAATAGCGAATGTTCCTGATAGGAGTTGGATGTCTATAGGGGAATCATCTCCATTGTCAGCTTCTGTTGGCAATGAGAGAGGTGATAGACTGAATGTTCGTGCTGATAGTCCCCAAGGAAGTTCCATTTCGGCTGCGTCAGTATCAATCTTTGAACGTGTACCTCGAAGGGTGAGGAATATGTATTACGCACCACCGTTAAAGATACCTATGAATGTGCCAAACCAGCCAGTAGCCCCGGCAATACATATAAATGCTATCGATTTAGCGAGAACAACGGCAATAGTGATGGCAGAGCGTGAGAGGTACAGGAAGCTGGGAGATATCATCGAGCATGCGAAGAAGTATGGATCTTATGACTTTCAGGGAACACTGGACCCAGAACAAGCGGATAAGTGGGTCAGAACAGTGGATAAAGCTTTCAACATACTACAGTTGAGTGATGTTGAGAAAGTAAGTAATGTATACGACCTTATGTTTGAAAAGGCGGACGATTGATTGATGAGGATCAAGAACCTGTATGGAGAAGTGCTTGCGTGGCAGCTCTTTAAGGAAGAATTTGGTAGAGAATATATGACGGAGACATTCCAGAAATAAAGGAAAGCTGCATTCGTGAATCTGATATAAGGATCAATGTCGGTCAGGGAGTACACGGATAAATTCGAGGAGCTGTATTAGTATGAGAGGGATATATACCCCACAGAAGAGGCTAAGAGTGATAAGTTTTGGGATGAATTGTATGTGTCCCTGAGAGGGAAGCTGAATCTGTATGCCGGTATGACCTTTTGAGGCTGGGTCGAAAAGGCGATGGAACAAGAACGACTCAATAAAGAATTGGAGTCTGCAACAAAGGTTAAATCCTTTCAACATGAGGGATTTTCAAGACAACCTTGGAGGGGTAACAATAGTCAAAAATCCAGATTTAATCCCTACTCACGAAGCCATGTGCGATCGAGAGGAAGTTATCGACCTCAAGGTAGTCAGATGTCGATGAGGCAACCAGTGCCAATATTTTGACCGAGTAGCTTTAGGAATGCTCCAAGAGGATGAATGAATATGCCCTGGTGTAATTTGTACAAGAAGAATCATGTGGGTAATTGCACCAAAAGTAATGTGCGTTGTTTCAGATGCAACGAGATGGGACATTATGCCCATGAGTGTACTAAGGGTATATTTGGGGAACCTTTAGTACAAGGGTCAAGTGCTCATAGATCTGGAAGAGTTGGCAGACCTCTGATTGCTGCAAGAACCATTGGGGCAAGAAGTGAAGCTAGTAAGGCTCCACAAGCTCAAGAGAGGCCTACCGAACAAACTAGTGTAGCCAGAAATGTTCAACAAACAAGAAAATATGCGGTGACTGAGAAAGAGGTGGAGAATGCACTGGACATCATTAAGGATATGGATTTTATTTGTAATAAGTTAGCCTGTATATTAATTGATTCGGGTGCAGCATTCTCATTTGTATCCTCTACATTCATGCTGCATAATATGCTAGAATTATTTGATAGGGATGAACCTATTTTGGTTAGTATGCCTATGGGAGTTAGCATGATTTGTGATAAGATCACTAATAGTGTTGTTGTGAAAATAGAAGATGATGAGTTAGAATATGATTTTATGCCTTTACCATTGAGAGATTTTGATACTATTTTAGGCATAGATGGGTTGAGTCATTATAAGGCTACTGTTGATTGTTTTGAAAGGAAAGTGATGTTTGACAAAGAGGATGGTAAAAAAGTATGTTTTGTGAGAGATAATAGGAAAGTCCCAACTAAAGTAGTTTCTGCTATGACGGCTATAACATATCTTAGAAAAGGGTATGATGCTTATTTGGCTTTTATAGTAGATAAAGGCAAGACAGGAAAGTAATTGGAGAAAGTGCCCATAGTTAATGAATTTAGGGATGTGTTTCCGGAGGAATTACCTCGTTTACCCCCTGAGAGAGAGATTGAATTATTATCGGGTACATCACCCATATCTCAAGCTCCATATAGGATGGCTCCAGTAGAATTGAAAGAGTTAAAGGTGAAATTATAAGAGCTTTTAGATAAAAGTTTCATTTGACTTAGTTTTTCACTTTGGGGAGCACCGGTACTATTTGTTAAAAAGAAGGACGGGTCTATGAGATTGTGCATAGACTACAGGCAATTGAATAAGGTTACTATTAAAAATGAGTACCTATTGCCATGAATTGAGGATTTATTTGATCAACTTCAGGGAGCTACAGTATTTTCTAAGATTGATCTGAGGTCTAGGTACCATCAATTGCGGATTAAAGAGTCAGATGTGCTTAAGACTGCGTTTAGAATGAGATACGGACACTAGAGTTCTTAGTGATGCTATTTGGACTTACGAATGCGCCTGCAACATTCATGGATTTAATGAATAGAGTTTTCAAGCCTTACTTGGATAGGTTTGTAATTGTATTCATCGATGATATTTTGGTGTATTCCAAATCTAGTTTGGAACATAAAGAACATTTGAGGATTGTGTTGAGTACTTTAAGAGATAGACATCTTTATGCCAAATTTACTAAGTGTGAATTTTGGTTGGATAAAGTAATTTTCTTGGGTCATGTGATCTCCGCAGAAGGAGTATATATGGATCCAATTAAAATTGCAGCCATAGTAAATTAGGAACCGCCCAGGAGTGTAATAAAAGTTAGAAGTTTCTTGGGGTTGGCAGGATATTAACGGAGGTTTGTTTAAGATTTCTCGATAATCGTGTCACCTATGACTAAGTTATTGAGAAAGGATATGAGATATCGTTGGACTCTTGAATGTCAATAGAGTTTCAAAATTCTAAAGAAAAAGTTAACTACTGCACCTGTGTTGACTCTATTGGTGGAAGGCGGTAGATTTGTGGTGTATAGTGATGCTTGGATACAAGGGTTAGGTTGTGTGTTGATGCAGGAAGGCAAAGTTATTATTTATATATCCAGACAGTTGAGACCTCATGAGTAAAACTATCCCACGCATGATTTGGAATTGGTAGCGGTGATTTTCGCCTTAAAGATATGAAGACATTATCTTTATGGGAAAACGTGCTAAATATTCATGGATCACAAGAGTCTCAAGTATATTCTCAGTCAGAAGGACTTGAATTTGAGATAAAAGAGATGGGTGGAGTTGCTGAAAGACTACGATTGTACGATTGTACGATTGAGTACCATCCGGGCAAAGCCAATGTGGTGGCAAACGCTCTTAGTTGGAAATCGGCTGGAAATCTGCATTACATACACGCTATTAGAATGCCTATAATAATTGAACTCAGAAGATTGAACGTTAAACTCGGTGTAGATGTGCCAAACTGTGTATTAGCCACCTTGAAGGTGAGGCCATTATTAATCGAACGGATTGCTCAGGCTCAGAAGATCGATACTGAAGTACTACAATGGATAAAAGATGTAAAAAGTAGAAAGAACAAGGATTTAAGTTACGATGACCAAGGAATGATTAAGATGGGAAAGAGAATTTAAGTGCCAAATAAAGAGAAATTGAGAAGGGAAATTTTAAAAGAAGCGCATTGTTCTGCATATGCGATGCATTCTGGAAGCACCAAGATGTATCGAAATTTGAAAGAGAACTATTAGTAGAAAGGGATAAAGAAGGACATTGCAGAATATATTTCCAAGTGTCTAACGTGCCAGCAAGTCAAAGCTGAACATAGACACCCAGCTGGTTTACTGCAATCATTGCCAATACCAGAATGGAAATAGGAACATATAACCATGGACTTTGTGGTAGGATTACCGAGGACGCAATAAGAAAATGATGCAGTGTGGGTGATTGTGGACAGATTCACAAAATCTGCCCATTTTCTACATATTAAGATAACATATAGTTTGAATAAATGAGCAGAGTTGTACATTAAGGAGATAATAAGATTACATAAAATGCTAGTGTCTCTTATGTCAGATCATGATCCGAAGTTCACTTCGAGATTCTGGCCAAGTTTGCAGGAAGCACTTAGTACTAAATTAAAATTTAGTACTGCTTTTCACCCTCAGACTGATGGACAATCTAAGAGAACCATTCAAGTGCTAGAAGATATGTTGAGGGTAAGTTCTTCAGATTTTGGTGGAAACTGGGATAAACAAGTGCCATTGATGGAGTTTGCATATAATAATAGCTATCAAAGTAGTTTGAACATGGCACCATTTAAGGCTTTATATGGTAGGAGGTGTAGAACTCCTATCTGCTGGAATAAAGCAGGAGAAAGAAATCTGTTAGGTCTTGAATTAGTTCAAATTACTACGGAGAATCTTCAGATAGTTAGAACCAATCTTAAGATAGCTCAGGATAGGCAGAAGTGCTATGCAAATCTAAAGAGGACTGACATTGAGTTTAATGTGGGTGACAAGGTATTTTTGAAAATATCTCCATGGAAAGGGGTGATAAAATTTGGGAAATGAGAGAATTTGAGTCCTAGGTTTCTAGGACCGTATGAGGTAATTGAAAGAATTGGGCCAATGGCCTATCGGTTAGCCTGACTCCCAACTCTTGAGGGAGTGCATAATGTGTTTCACGTATCTATGTTAGGGAGATATAGAAGTGACCATACTCATGTTTTGAAAGAGAAACTTGTGGAATTAAGAGAGAATTTAAGTTATGAAGAGGCACTCATAACAATTTTGGCTAGAGAATGAAAAGTGTTAAGGAATAAGGTTATTCCTCTAGTCAAGGTATTGTAGAAGAATCACTTTCAAGAAGAAGCTACCTAGGAGCGAGAAGATGGCATGAGGCATAGATACCCAGGACTTGTATAATTATTTGATACTTGTACACATTTTAAGGATGAAATTTCTTGTAGTAGGGGAGAATTGTAACATTCGTGTCCTTGAACCGGATTACCTTGGATTAATGATAATTAAGGAATATTTATTTATATTAAATAAATATTAATTGAAATTAGTTGTCATTATCTTAAATGGATGATTAAGGGATTGATTATTTTGTATTACATTGATATTAAATGGAAGTTGATTATATTGTATTAAATTAGAGTTGAGTACCATCTGGGCAAAGCCAATGTGGTGGCAGATGCTCTTAGTTGGAAATCGGCTGGAAATCTGCATTACATACACGCTATTAGAATGCCTATAATAATTGAACTCAGAATATTGGACGTTGAACTCGATGTAGATGCGCCAAACTGTGTATTAGCCACCTTGAAGGTGAGGCCATTATTAATGAAACAGATTGCTCAGGCTTAGAAGATCGATAATGAAGTACTACAATGGATAGAAGATGTAAAAAGTAGAAAGAACAAGGATTTAAGTTGTGATGACCAAGGAATGATTAAGATGGGAAAGAGAATTTATGTGCCAAATAAAGAGAAATTAAGAAGGGAAATTTTAAAAGAAGCGCATTGTTTTGCATATGCGATACATCCTAGAAGCACCAAGATGTATCAGAATTTGAAAGAGAACTATTAGTAGAAAGGGATAAAGAAGGACATTGCAGAATATGTTTCCAAGTGTCTAACGTGCCAGCAAGTCAAAGCTGAACATAGACACCCAGCTGGTTTGCTGCAATCATTGCCAATACCAGAATGGAAATAGGAACATATAACCATGGACTTTGTGGTAGGATTACCGAGGATGCAACAAGAAAATGATGCAGTGTGGGTGATTGTGGACAGATTCACAAAATCTGCCCATTTTCTACATATTAAGATAACATATAGTTTGAATAAATTAGCAGAGTTGTACATTAAGGAGATAATAAGATTACATAAAATGCTAGTGTCTATTATGTCAGATCATGATCCGAGGTTCACTTCGAGATTCTGGCCAAGTTTGCAGGAAGCACTTAGTACTAGATTAAAATTTAGTACTGCTTTTCACCCTCAGACTGATGGACAATCTGAGAGAACCATTCAAGTTCTAGAAGATATGTTGAGGGTAAGTTCTTCAGATTTTGGTGGAAACTAGGATAAACAAGTGCCATTGATGGAGTTTGCATATAATAATAGCTATCAAAGTAGTTTGAACATGACACCATTTAAGGCTTTATATGGTAGGAGGTGTAGAACTCCTATCTGCTGGAATAAAGCAGGAGAAAGAAATATGTTAGGTCTTGAATTAGTTCAAATTACTACGAAGAATCTTCAAATAGTTAGAACCAATCTTAAGATAGCTCAGGATAGGCAGAAGTGCTATGCAAATCTAAAGAGGACTGCCATTGAGTTTAATGTGGGTGACAAGGTATTTTTAAAAATATCTCCATGGAAAGGGGTGATAAGATTTAGGAAACGAGGGAAGTTGAGTCCTAGGTTTATAGGACCGTATGAGGTAATTGAAAGAATTGGGCCAATGGCCTATCGGTTAGCCTTACTCCCAACTATTGAGGGAGTTGATAATGTGTTCCACGTATCTATGTTAGGGAGATATAGAAGTGACCCTACTCATATTTTGAAAGAGCAACCTGTGGAATTAAGAGAGAGTTTAAGTTATGAAGAGGCACCCATAGCAATTTTGGCTAGAGAATGAAAAGTGTTAAGGAACAAGGTTATTCCTCTAGTCAAGATATTGTAGAAGAATCACTCTCAAGAAGAAGCTACCTAGGAGCGAGAAGATGACATGAGGCATAGATACCCAGGACTTGTATAATTATTTGATACTTGTACAAATTTTAAGGATGAAATTTCTTGTAGTAGGGGAAAATTGTAACATTCGTGTCCTTGAACCGGATTACCTTGGATTAATGATAATTAAGGAATATTTATTTATATTAAATAAAAATTAATTACAATTAGTTGTCATTATCTTAAATGGATGATTAAGGGATTGATTATTTTGTATTACATTGATATTAAATGGAAGTTGATTATGTTGTATTAAATTAGAGTTGTTAAGAGTTAAATTATTATTATTGTGGGAAATTATAAGAATAACATTGATATATGTTGTATAAGTGAATACGGTTTAAAGGATGAAAATGGAAAGAAAATAAGGACTAAGATGTTATAAATGAAAGTAAATGAATTAGAAAGGAAAAAAAAAAGAAGGAGTGAAATGGAGAAAAGAAAGAGAGTTGTTGGTTGCTACAGGAAGAAGCATGGTGGAAGAAGAAGAAAAGAGAGGAGAAGAAGATAGGTATGGCAGAAGAGAAAAAAGTAAAGGAGAAGAAGAGGAAGAAGTAGTTTGAAGCTGAGGAAAAATTCATAATCATCAAGAAGAGATCGAATTTCGGTTGGAGAAAATTGTGAGTGGTGGATTTAAATTTAAGTATAGGTATTTTTATTTTCTAAGCCTTTGATTCTAAATTTTAGGTAAATTAATGTCTAATATCATAGATTTAGACTTGATTTTGATTTTTTGGGTCGTATATGAGCTTATCTTTAGTTGCAATTGGTATATGAACTTCTGGCATGTTTAATTTTGTGAAAAATCTGAGTTTTTGTCAAAAATCTGTTGCTGCTGTCGACTCAGAAGGTCAGAGGGAAGTGCCTCTACGATTGAGGTGGTGCTTATGTTCTGGTAGGCAGCGCCTCCGTGACTTTGGGCGGTGCCTCCGTGTGCGAAGCCGGCGCCTTCGCCGTGGGAAGACGGGACGCTTCCGGAGGGAGGGACGTCGGTGCCTCAGCTTGAGAAGGCAGCACCTCCGCTTGATGGTCGGTGCCTCTACATACGTGGTCGGCACCTCTGCGAGAGAAGTCGGCGCCCCTGCACAGAGCTCGCACCCCCGCGACCTGAAATGCACCCGATTTGACAATTTTTGGTTCCAATTGCAATATAATAGTAAACCGAGTAATAGAATAACTTTCCAGAACAATTGAAATGTTGGAAAATGAGACTAATCCTTAAGTTTTGGTAATTCTTGATAATCATTGATAAGCCTGCATTAATGACTAAAATATACTTGAACACCATATATTGTGGAGTCTCAGACAAAGAGACTAAATTATTGTGAATAGTTGTTTAAAAACATCCAATCTGGCAAGAGTTTTGCCTTTGTAAAGAACATGAATAATGTTAAGCCTTGCAATGATTAACACATAATAATTAAACTGAGAATTTATATATATATAAGTGTATATATGTATATGTATATGTGATGAGTTGGGAATGATGAACTGGCCACTCGATTGATAACTATTTTTAGGACAGCGCAGGGATTCAGAGGTGCCTTTGGGTGGTTTATATGTATGCATACGATGATATTGATAAAAATGAAAATGTGATTTGGCTAGTGTGAGCCATGAAAAAGAAAGTTGAGATGATGTGAGAGAGAGCTGTTGTATATTGTTGTTTCCTTCAGGGAAGGGTTGAGAATTATATATTATGAGATAATGATATGAATTATCATTGTGAATGATATGAACAACAATAATCATAATGCTGATATTAAAATGATCGCAACTGTCAACTCTAATGGCAATTGATGTGAGAACTCATAACAAATCAAAGTATGGAACTTGTTTGTGATAACGAATAAATTATAAAGGTTTTTATATTAGTTATAATTGTGGATTAAAGCTTGTTAGCTTTTGATTTGCGAACGTGTGGGGATTTTTGTGGATTCTTTGTATTTTATAAAAAGTAAGCATTTAGACCCCAAATTTGCTGTGATTTGATAGCGGTAAACCTTTAAAGGAAGTTAAGGATTTAATATGATGATTTAAACTGCCTTGAGCTTTTTTTTTGGAAAAAGAATTTTATATTCTTGATTATATTTGGAACTGTATTATTATTGAAAATATTTAATTATTTCTCATGTAATGGGAATCCTTTACCAAATATTTTTATTAAAGGAAGGTTTATTATAAAAAGGTTTATTTTGATGAGGCAGTATACTTGTAAGTATTTATCAGTTTTTAGATGACTGCTGCATTGTGGGACTTTGAATGTTTTGGATAAAATACTTTTATTTTAAAACGATATACTAGTTGTTCACTGGGTAATTTCTTTCGGAATTACTCACCACCATTTTTAAAATATTTTTCACAGTTTAATGATAGTCTAGCATCAGTATGGCTGTCCAGTGGGCTACCATAATCTATGAGGTCACCCCTATAGAGACCCTAGTGCGGTACATTATGTGACATGATTCAGATGCAGAGCTAGTATTTAAGGTCATCGTAGTACCTATTGGAGCTGATGCACGTGTTTCATCCGTGTGAGAGGAGCTTGAGGACAGTATCTGTACCATTTTCTGCATTTATTATGCTACCTCGCTAGATGTCCAGGTCACCCTCACTTGGGTGTGATGCAGTCTTGTGGATGCATCTTTTTAGCTTTTTCCTTTTAGCCATTTTCACACCCTTATGCGCATGTCACCAGAGTTATCTTTGAACCAGTGGGCTAGTTGTATTTTGCTGAGGGTTTGGGGCCTGGATATGTGCTGCTATTACTATCTTCACCACCATCTTATACCGGACAGAGATATGAGATTTTAGGGTTAGATGCTAGGGCAAATAATAATGTTGTATCTTGTATTATTTGTATTAGCATCTAGTACTCTTATTGTATATATTTCTGATGATGATGTATATATTATGTTATGATGGATGGTTAGCATTATGGTGCATTATGTTATATATGATATCAATATGCTGCTAAGTAATTATCTTGCCATCTTGAAATAACTGCAATGTGGATGTATATGATTAATCAATGATGAGTGGCATAGAAGTTGTAAGAAAAATATTACCCAAGTGATGTTATTTCATTATCTGAATTGAGATGAGTTCATTAGCAAAAGTATCTAAGTTATGAATGAAGGTTTTAATTCGTACATATTTTGATATTATATTAAGTATATGCCCTATAACCTTGAAAGCTCATTAAGTATAATAAGAATTTAATAATTGACATTAAAGACATTAATGGAGTATTAGTAGTTAATCAGAGGATAATGCGTGACAATTTTCAGTAGAATTCATTTGCAAAATAAATTTTAAATAAAATTTATTTTAAATATATTTTTTTATTTTGTCATATAATATCTTATTTGATATAAAATTAAAATTCAATATAATATTTTATTTGATAAAAATATCAATTTAACCAAATATTACACCATGAAGTAGCAATAAAATAAAGAAATAAAAGCATTTTAGAAAATAAAATAAATTTGAACTTTTTATTCTCATGACAAATATAGATATAATGACATCGAAATAATTTGTATGTTTAATCTATTTTATTAGAATTTCATTTTTAATTATAACTAAATCTATTTTATTAGAATTTCATTTTTAATTATAACTAATTTCACAAATTTAACATTTAAAATTTGAAAATAAACACATTAAATTTAATTTTATAAATAAATTATATAATATTTTTTAAAAAAATTATTTATATTTAAATTAAGTAATTTTAAAAATTATTTTAGTTTTTAAACAAACTTAGTTTTTTTTTTGAAAATGAAAAAAAAAGGTTTAAGCGGATAATTAAATTTTAAAAGAATATTATCGTAATTTTTAAAATAATATTTAAATTCTTAACAAAAAAAATTGAAATAAATTGATACAAGCAGCCCTAGGCGGATAGGAAAATTTTCTTTTTGAGAAAGGGGGAGGTGGGGTTTGAACCGCCAACCTCTAGAAGGCCATCACATGCCCTTACCACCACACCCCCATGTGGTGTCGGTGCCATTAATGATAAATTTAAATGCACATATTTATGCAGCCTGAGCAGTGTTTTTAGGACTGTTAAGCTTCATATAGACTGCTTAAAGTTAATCACCTAGTCTCCAAAAGCTTCTCGTTATACCTTTGTTAAAAGAACTGAAATGCCCATATTTATGCAGCCTGAGCAGACGAATTCTAAAGGTAATATCTGTTTCATTTTTATATATTTTTTTATAAGGGATTTTGGTTGGTAATCTCTGTTCTAACTTTTCTATATGTTTCTCATGTTTCTCTGTTCTAGTTACAGCTTAGTTAGCCATGTTCCATGGAGTAGGTACTGGTTTTCCTCAATTAATTTTAACTTGAATTCTTTAAATTATTTTTGATGAATTGAAACCTCCTCCAGACCTACAAACATAGAAAAAAACCTTGGATGAGCCTAGGATCTTCGATTCGTAGGTTCTCCGATGCTTAAGTCAGAGAAGAGTTTATTCAACATAATCAATATAAGAGAAATATAAGCTATATATAGGTATAAGGGAGAGGCATACCTAGTCCTATTCAGATTTGGACTATACAAATACTTCTTATTCTATAATTAATCTTCCTTATTAGATTGCCTTTAGGGAAAAGACTCTTAATTAGGACTTTTTATGGACTTGGACCAATTCTGGATTTATCAATTTTGTTTCAATTTCTTTAAATTAAACAATTGTACAAAACTGTTGGCAGAGGAGATGACGCTTTCAACACCTTTTTCAACGAAGAGAAATAGTTCGTGCATGAGAAAATTTTGTCTATGGTTTTGGTTAAGATGAAGGAGATAGCATAGGCTTATCTGGGTTAGGCTGTGAAGAACGCTGTGGTTACTGTTCCTACTTTTTCAATGACTCGCAAAGACGGGCTACTAGGGATACTGGTGCTATTGTTGGGCTTAATGTTATGATAATTATTAACGAGTCGACTGCTGCTGCCATTGCTTATGGTCTTGACAAAAACGCCTTGTATAATGAATAATCTAGTCTAAACTTCAATTTGACTCAATTTCTTAAAGAAAAAAAAATATATGAGGTAGAGTATTCGGTTCTTAGAGACCTGAAACTTCCCAAGAATTTGTTCATTAATTTGTGCCAAATGACCAGAAGTTCATTAACACAAAAATAAATAAATAAATAAAACATGACTGGAGCAACGAGAAGGGAACCGGTGGGTCTGCGTAGGCATGAAGGCAAAAATTGATTGAATTTGATCAATATAGAGAATGGGTTTATGCTCTAAACAATTGCTTGATTATTCAGAATTTTAGAGGTGGTTGCTTTAAATTAATTGTGGCTTTATTTGAATTTCTGTAGAAAATAAAGCTGTAAAATTGGTGTAGGTTTGGTGCAGCTAGGAGGATTCAATCTCGTAGCTATGGCAAACCAAAAGGAACCAGAAATGGCAAGCCAAATGCTACTGTCCTTGTTCAGGAAGAAACACAGCCTTCTTAGGTTCACTTGGGTTACTTTCACCATTGTATGTTGCCTTACTGGCTGCTAATGCTATTGCTTTTTAAGACTTTGCTTGCATTTTAATGTTAATTTTTATTTTGGGCTCATGTAACTTTGCAGGTAGTTGCTTTATTTGTTGTGTTTTAATCTTTTGTGTATTACAAATTACAATGACCAGAAGAGAATGGGTCAAAATGGTAATCTTTTTTCTTCTCTTACTATTGTCAAATGCCTAAGATGGATTACAAGTTTGTGTCAGTTTGAATTGTACATGTTTTGTAAATTCCATAATTCCATATCATGTTATATATAAGAAGAGTTAATGATTCTATTTTGGATCATATTTCTTGTTTTTGTCAGATACATAGCTCACCTAAGCCGTCTCTACTCATTGGAAAGTTTTTCTGGTTAGTTCCACTGTCGTTAGGTGTAATGAGTTTATTGAGGACGTAACTTAACATCTTCCATTTTTTTCTGCTGGTGAGGATGTAACTTGAAATGTTTCATTTTGGTTTTATCTACTGCAGAGAATGAGTAAAGGCTGTTGAATATATATATATATATATTTCCTTTGTGTATTCAACCAATGCAATTTAAACTTCTCGAGTTAAAGCATTACTAATTTTTGAACTGAATTGCAATCGTTACAGAATTGACAGCATTAGAAATCTGCAACAAATTGTTAAATATTCAAATGCTTGCTTTTGGAGTTTAGTTTTGTAGTTGCGAGACTATAATGTGTCAAAGAAAGAACAGATGCAATTTTTTACCAACTTTTGATTTCAGAGAACTGCAACTTCTGAATGTACAAAGGCTCACAGCTTCATCTATCTACATATTTATAAGGAAATGCAAAATGAAAAATAATTTGCCATGTAACATGATGGTACCAAAATCATTTTTGATAGGACAGCGATAGAAGTCGAAAATGTCCTTCCCTTTTGGCCCCCCGATACAGGGGCATTTGATATGTTTTTTTTTTTTTTTGGGGGGGTAAAAGTGTCGTAACTTATGACGTACTGTAGCATCGCAAGTTGGGACACTAAACTTTACCCTTTTTGATAAAATAAACTTGTCAAATTAAAAGCTCGAGGGGATTACTATTCTTTCCCATTCAGCTTAGTTCAAAGCAGAAAGATATAACTTTAACCCCCTAAATTTGAGTTCCTAATTCTCTATACTTCAAATTCAAGATTCCAACTCTTTTTTTTTTTTTTTTTTTTATCTTCATTACTCTCAATTAATGTGTACTGAAAAAGTAAAGCATAAAAATAATTAAAGAAAGTGTTATATTACTGAATTATAGACATAAACAAGTTTGGATTACTTACCTCTTGATGATTCCACAATGTTAATTGAAATTCTCCAACACTAGATCAAGTGTTAATCACAAAAGGATAAACACTATAATCCACAACCCTATTTACTCTAGTTTGTTCTATTGATT
>CATIWO010377955.1:0-15394 GCA_949673435.1 Macaranga tanarius
CGTAACGGTAACAATCTAGCGAGTCGCAAATTTTTTTGAAAAATTTGCAAAGTATATTAAATTTAATGAATTTTTAAGAGAAATTTAAAATTTAAATACACAAATATGTTATAAATATAACTGTTAAAAGAAATATATATATTTAGTCCATAATTTTATAGCATAATTAAATTAACATTAATGTTTATTTATAAAATAATAGAAAACAACATAAAATTATTAAAATCTCAAATATTACATAAACACAATACATAATAATAATTACTACAAAAAAGAGTGCCTATGTGGATCTTGAGTCTCTTTCTGACTTTGAGTATGAGATTGAGAACTTTGACCTTCATATTGTTGGCCACTGAAGAACCGGTCATTTCTTGGAGGAGGATAATTGAACAATGAATTCATGTAATCAAATGAACCTTCATTACTTCTAAAGGACTCATAGGCAGGTTGAGTTGTAGGTGGAGATGGATTAAACTGACTTGATTCCGAATTATATGTATCATTACCATATTCATAGTTAATAGTGGACCCTGAGCAATCATCATGACCAAATGCACTATAACCAGAATTACAACTATAACCAAATGTACTATAACTATCTTCTGCACTTGAATGAAGATGATAATTATTAGATGTTGAAGGCTTACTTTAAGTTAAGTAGAGTGTTTGGATTGTCAAAATTAAATAGACTATATTAATGTAATTGAAAACTAATAATAAAAAATTTAATGTATGATTTAAGTGAGATTTTTTTCTTAAACTTCTTGATTGTGTTTTTCTAAAGAAAATGATGAATTATTCATTAGTCGAAAATTAAAAAATGTAAAAAATATAATAAAAATATTAAAATAACGTCTTACTACTATAAAATTTATTGTCGCTATTTTTTAATTACATTGATATAATTTTTTAATTTGTAACTCGGTGATTCGTACATTCCACTAAATAGTTTTGATTTTTTATTAATTATAGATTGATTTTCTAGTTTTTAAATGAATCCGATTGTAAAAGTATCGCCAAAACTTTCATGATGAATAGATATTTAAAATTCATAAAATAATATCATTTAGTAGAGGATAAAAACTCCATCAAGATATATTAAAAAATTTTACCCAAAAATTTTTTTAATATAATAAATAGATTAAAAATTTTTATTTATTAAATGTAAAAAAAAAAAAAAAAGGCCGTTATAATTTTTTTTATGTGTTATCATTTACTATAAAAAGAAGTGTATGTGAATATATATTGGGCAGTTTTAAAATTCTGATAACTTATTTGTTTTGAGTATAACTTAGATCATTTTTCAACTATAATTTCTTTGTATGTATCCGCATGTGTGTGTGTGTGAGAGAGATATTATTATGACTTAGTTGTTACTTATATATTTTTATTTTCTCTTTGTTGGCTGTTACCGTTAAATAACGGCCACAACGGCCGTTGCACTTACAAAAATAATATAGCGTTTATATAACAGAAATAACGGTAACGGGACCCTTAAAAACCGTTAAATAACGGCCGTTACGTTGCGTAACGGCCGTTATTTAAAACCATGACCTCAATACTGTAAGGTTCTCAATGAGATTTCTTCCTAAAAGATGATCTATCCTGAAATGAAATCAGTTTATATAATATTACTATCAACAAAAGTAAAGCTACAAGTTAAAAAGTATACTAACTGAATGATTATGAAGAAAAGAGTGAGAAGACACATGTGCGTCAATACATGCATTCTCAAAACATATAAAGCTAATGGGATGTGAAACCTGTTTCTCCTCAAACTAAAAAAGAAGGGACTTTGTCATTTGATAAGAGGACTTGGCATTAAAACTGAAAGGCTTCTCAATTATTATACGATTCCAGCCTCTAGGGATCTGAGCATTATCAGCAAGAGAAGATGCTACATCAAGAAGTGCTTCTTGTGGCATGGAAAGATAGAAAATCCTGTTTGCTTGATGTCCCCCCGCATTTGGTAAACTTTTAGGGAATCAGTTATCAAAAATATTCAGCTGAAATGCTGTATAGTGAAATACAGAATGCATACCCATAAAGCAATTGCTATATGTGTGACTACTCCAAACATACCTCTATCTGAGCCATTCTAGCATTTAGCTTTGACATCCCCTCTCTGTTGTCATATCCTCCATTGAGGTAGTATGTCCTACTAAGAAAAGCCTCCGTTTTGTCTCCACAGTTCTCACTGAGACATTTTATTATACCTTTAACTCATATCATATAAGGAATTATAAATAAACGAAACATTTTAAGACAAATAAAGAATCATACTGATCATCAATGCGGCAAGTCAAAGTTGAAGCTATAATGGATCTCAGATCTTCATCCGTCAAATCCTTTCTTGAATAACCAAAGATAGCTACATCCTGCAACAATGGAACCATTAAGACCAAAGGAAAGATAAATTCAGGGCCCTTTTACATAAACTGAGAGTGCAAAATGTTGGAAGAAAATATCATTCAGTTACTGATGTGTTCCCACTTTTTCCTTAATAACTAGAGCCGCTGACCTCAGGTAAAAAGCCACTGTAATACAGAGCAAATAATGCTGGGAAAATCTTCCCCCTAGCCAGTTCTCCGGTAGCTCCTATAACAGCAGTGCTGAGAGAAGTTGCTCTACCACCATCGATAGGAAAATTCAAGGAATGCTTTTTTGTCAATGATGGAGCAGACTCCACAAAAGCAGCCGAACTTGCTGTACCATCAGGATAAAAACAAATTAAAAAACCTTCTACAGGTTTGGGGGTTGTTCTTATGGTTCCATCAACAAAGTACATTCATAGCACAATATAATCTTTCACCATGAATAGAAAAGTTAAAAATCAAAGCCAAAAAATTTCAGAGAGGATTTACTATATAAAACATACACGTGATTAAATCACACATATAGCAATGTGTTATCACTAACCACAGGAGACATTAATCTTCAGGACATCTCCAGAAACATGTCCTACATGCGTTGAAGTTGCTTCCAAATGATTGCTTGAGTGATCCTTATTTTGATTTTTAATAATGTTGAATTCCTTTGATGGCCTATATTCTCTCTTGTATTGAAGGTTAAGGCTCTTAAGTATCCGCAACTTTAGGCTGCAGAATCTTTTACAGAAACTGGCAGCTCCTCCACAGAGCACAAGACGACTACCATCCACAGAATAAATGTCCTCTCCAATGACCTTACACACGCCACCATCAACAACAGGGCTAATTGCTAAGTCTAAGAATCCATCAAAATAAGGTCTAAATAAATAAATAAACATAATTGTACTTTTTGATTGATTGTCACTAAAAACTAAGCAAAAAAACAGTAAAGATCACAGCTTTACTAATGTTCAAGTAACAATCAATAATCACTCAGCGGAAAGCTAAAAGCAGAGACTTTAACAGTAGTGGGACAAAGTGGGATTGGTCTACTAACATAAGAAGATGAAAAGGGCACTGAAAAATGTGAAAAAGAAATCGCCATCACTGCAGTTCAGCTATCGAATCACAAAATTTGTGTTCAGTTGATCAGCCATGTCAAAAAAGGAGAGATTTTTTTCTTATTTACACTACTGGGTAGCTGCTTGCAGTGGCAGTGTTGGAAAATGGAAGTGAATCTCCTCCGGAAGCTGATACATTGCGTTTGCATTTGTTGTTTGATGAGCGCCGTGGCAGCTGATGGTTTTGCAGTGTGGTGGAAGTAAGCAAAATCAACGGCGGTGAGAGATTGACTAGTTCACTGGGCCAAGAAAAAACAAGACACGATTTCGAGATTGGCGACGTTATCTTGTTCTGTGCTTTGGGCAGCAACAACATCATATACGTAGCTGTCTTTCCCAATGACTTCTTGCATTGACCTGCCTCTCCATACTCGGTGAAAATTCTCCAACAATGACTTCAATTAACATCATGCATCATCTTCTATATGGCTTTAAATGATAAGCTGAAAATTCTGAACCAAATGCTATTGACTCTTCATCAAGCTTCTTCTTCAACCTCCTCCAAGTTCTCAACATATCAGACTGTATTAATCCTTTGTAAAGCGTTTCAAAAGTATCCTTCTGAGGAAGCAACCCCTTCTCTATCATCTCCACAAAAAACTGACATGCCTCTTTCCACTTCTGTTTCTCACAAAACCCATGAACCAGCAATGTATATGAATCCAAGTCTGGCCCTGAACCACTACTACATAAATCATTCCATATTTCATTAACAATCTCAATGCGATTCAACTTCATAAACATCCCGAGCAATATATTATACATGTGGATACTCATATCACACAAATTCTCCTCCTTTATTTTCCTATACAACTTCAAAGCAATTTCCACATCCTTCCTTCCTCTGTACTCCTTAAAGAAACAATTATAAGTAGCTGCATTGGGACTAACCCCATTTTTCACCATCTGATCAAGTAACACTTCAGCATCCTCAATCCTACCGCAAGAGCAAAGAGACTTCAGAACTGAAGTATACGTTGCAACAGTTGGACAAATACCCATCTCCTCCATTAACTTCAACTTATCAAGTGTCAACTGAGGCTTATGAGCTCTGCTATAAACATGAAGCAATATAGAAAAACTAGTAACATCTGGTTCAATCCCTCTTTGACGCATTTCATCAAACACCTTCTCAGCCAACATTATTGTCCTCTCAAATCTACTCTCAGGCTGCAATTTGGCTTTCCGACAAATCCCATTTAACAAAACATTATAAGTAACAACATTAGGCTCAATACCTATCTCGTCCATCTCTCTAACAAACCTCGTAGCCATATCAATCCTTCCAATTTTACACCACCCATAAATTAAAACAGTATAAACTCTCACATTCGGTAAAAATCTAAACTTCCGTTTATTAAAAATCTCAACAGCTACTTTAACATAACCATATTTACATAAAGTATCAAGCAAAAAGCAAAAATGGGTACTATGAACAGTTTCTGAAATGAAAATTTCCATGTCATCAAAAGCACGAATAGCTTGGCGAGTAAAGCCAGCAGAAATCAATCTACGAATGAGAATAAAGAAAGTATTTGAATTAAGTTCGATCTTATTTTGCTCCATTTCGACAATAAATTGCCAAGAAACGTCAAATTGGCGAACTTTCGAGAGAATGTCAATGATGAGATTGTAAGTGTCGGCGGTGACCGGAGGAGAAGGGAGAGAACGGGAATAGTGGAAAAGGGAAAGGGCAACTTTGGAATTGTGGCGGAGACGGAGGAGAGTTTGGTGGAGAAGCGGCGGAGAAAGGGCGATGCCGTGAAGTTGGAGAGATGATTCCATGCTGTGGAATGGATTGTAGTGGTTGAGGAGAATTTGGGAGAGCAATTCGGCGTCGTTTGAAGGTTCGAGAGATGGAAGAGAAATTGAAGAAGACGTGGTAGAGAAGAGACGATGATGTATGTTAGAAACAGAAGAGAAGAGAGCGCGAGTTTTGAAGAATAATGATCTCATTGCCATCACTGCCATAGTTGCGCTTTCAAATTGTCTGCAAATTTAATTTGTACTGAGATCAAAAGGGCCAGGACATAGAAAGAATTTTATCTCATGGGCTTTGGACCTACTTGGTTGGGCCCGACTTGTAAGTTATTTGGCCCCATATATAATCATCATAGTCCATACTAATTCGAAAATTTGATTAAAAATTCAACTAGTCTCAATATAATATACAACAATATTCAATAACCATAAGAGTCTGACTAATTTAGATAAAGTCAAATTAAGGTCCAACTAATATGAGCATAGTGATATTCAATAATCATTAGGGATGGTCTAATTTACATAGAGTTAAGTTAAAAGTCTAACTTTTAAAAGCATATAGTAACTGTTTCACCAGTCAGCAATTGTCTGGTTGAGTGTACTGCTACAGTAAGTCTTAATTAATAAAAAAATTAAAAATATAACTTATTTGAATAGAATTGAGTTAAAAATTTGACCACGATATTCAGTAATTATAAAGGTTCAATTAATCTGGGTAGAGTCAAGTCAAAAAGTTCAAGCAATTCAAATAAATTCAGGTTAAAAATCAACTAATTTAAGTAAAATGGGATGTACTTCAAGGAGAATAAACACCTATTTTGATCTATTAAATGTAAAGAAAAAAATAATGTGATAAAATCAAATTTCTAAATGAAAGGATTTTACATGTTGCATAATATAATCATGTTAATTTATAATTTAACAAACAAATATAAAAAATTCGAATGCTACTACAATAAAGTAAGAGGACTTAAAAAGTTATAATACATTGTTGATAATGATGATAAAAAAGAAAATGTATTATAATGCTTAGTATTAGCCATGATAGGCCACAAACAATTAATCAAAAGATGAAATGATGTAGTCGTTGAACATGCCACTCATTTCCAGCTCATGCAAATTTTGCCAAATTATCAAAAATGTCGGCTAGGTTTGTATAAAAACATCAATCATTTCACAACTTCCAATAAGTATAAGTATTTTATTAAACAAAATACAAGCCTAAATGTGCACTAAATTATACATGTAAATATTACAAAATAATAATAATAATAATGGATATATTTTTCTCAAGATGCATGATAAATTTTGCATTATTAATTAATATCTCAACATTAATATTATCAAATAAGAATTTATTTTAGATAAATTTTAAGGTAGAATTTTTATTTTTATTTTATGATTTGAAAAAGGTACCATATCAAATAAAATAAAATAAACAATAAATTAAATTAAATACATTAAACTATATAATACAAAGTTATGTTAAGGTTTTTGATGAAAAAAAAAAGTTATGTTAAGGTAATGTTAGGCTGTTAGCAACAATATATAATGATTGATTCTAATTATATTTATTTAATTTTTTTTTTTTTTTGAAAGTTACTCTTCCATAAACAAAGCCATTTTCTATTTTATTACCCATCTGTACATGTCTCTTTAATTCTTGATTGGAATCTTTACCAGTTCATTTTGAAGAGTTAAAATCTACTTTCTTTAGATAAGACTGGTGGTTGAGTCATTTCTTTTTCTCTCTTTTTTTCTTTTTAATTTTTTGTTTTTTCTTTTCTTTGAAGATTACAGGTAAGAATTTTTCAAAACTTCTTATCCCCTCTTTATGAATTCTAAACAACATATGTTTTATCTTTTCTATGATTTAAGCCAGATTGATCATCTGGGTCTTTGATCAAACATATTCTCATTTGATTTTTGCTTTGAATTTTGGGTTCAGGTGGATTAATTCTTGCAGTAATGTTGTTTTTGTTTTTGTTTATGTACTGTGGCCTGTAAAGGTGTAATCTTTTTTTTATTTTTAGCAGTGTGTTTCTTTGATTTTGGATCAAATTTTATTTTTATTTTTTTGTTATCTTCACGTGGTTTTAGGAGATGGGTTCAATCCATATATTTTCAAATTTCTCAGCCTTGTTTTGAAATTTGCAGCTAAGCTTAGTTAGTTCTTTGTGCTTTCTATTGCTCCTGTTGCTTCGTTATTGTCGTTGGTCTTATTGAATGTAGAATTACATTGTCATTTTTTTTTCCAGCAAATTTTATATTTGTTGTAGAATTTTGTTTCAGAAAATAATAAACTTTTCTGAGTTTAGTCATTAGTATTCTGTTAATCCAATCTGTTTCAGCTTGATGTTTCCGCGATTGATTGCTTACATTTGTGTGGCTAAAGAACTTAATTTGAAGTTACTTTTTCATGCAAGGTCTTGGATTTATGCTATAACAAAGTTTTTCGTTGAAGTGCTCAAGTACTAATGGGGTCTGAAGGGCCTGCAGCTGTAACAATCCATGTGACAGGATTTAAGAAATTCCATGGAGTTTCAGAGAATCCAACTGAGACAATTGTTATTAATCTCAAAGAGTATATGACGAAGAAGGGCATGCCAAAAGGTGTGATACTGGGGAGTTGTAGTGTTCTTGAAACGGCTGGACAAGGAGCAATTATACCCCTTTACCAGACATTGCAAACTGCTATAAACTCGAAAGAAGCAGAATCTTCAAACCCTGGGAGAACTATTTGGGTTGATTGCTCGCATATCTCCTTAATCATTTCCAAGTTTGATAATTCTTTCCAAAGTTTTCAGTTTCTTGAATTCTGCTTGATTAGTTTTTGCCATGCTTTTTTGTTCTTTCCAGCTACACTTTGGGGTCAATAGTGGGGCAACAAGATTTGCCATTGAACATCAAGCTGTCAATGAAGCTACTTTTAGGTGTCCTGATGAGATGGGATGGAAACCACAGGTTCGATGTATCTCTTAGCTTTTTTCTCTGTTGGTGTCTAGTTTTCATTGCTCCATCTTCCAAGTGAAGATTCCAATTCATTGAATTTGTGTCATGATATGCAGAAAATACCAATTATTCCTTCTGATGGTGGAATTTCACGAGTACGAGAGGTACATGGCTTTCATGATACTCTTTCTTGTCTGTTCTTTTATTTAGGGCAAGTGCGTTACATTTTCTGACAAACAGAAATTATCAGTTTATGATCATGACAGCCCATGGACTTTTGTTATGATTTAGAAAGGTGTTTTCCATATTATTCTGATGCTACTTACTTAACAATGCATCTTTTCTTTTTTATGGCACCATAGTCGCACAATATGAAATCACAAGTTATCTTATACTTATCTTTCAAAGGAATGTGCGAAGCAAAGCAGTGGGCGCTCCAATTGTAGTGCTAGTAAAGCTGCTTGCATTTATGTTTTGGCATGATTTACTGTGCTGCCTGTTCTGCTCAAAAGCTTACACAGATAAATATCACACATTGCAGTAACTGATTGAATGAATGAAAATGAATGGCAGTTTGCATTGCTGGCTCTAATAATTGTATTCTAGCTTGTGCATATAACAAATAGCTGTTGCAGTGCCGAGACTTGGTTTTCTCAATTTGTTTTGGCTTCCCTATCCGTATACTTAAGTTTTGAACTTTGGTGTTCATAAGTTACTTCATGGTGTATTTGCATCAGCGTGTTATTTTTGTGTCCTATTACTGTTACCATCATAATTTTAATTTTCTTATACTCAAATTTTGTCCAATTGTAAATGGAATTAAATTAACTTTCATGTCATAGCCGACTGAATTGATGATGTGAAATGATTTTGAAGATTATCTTCTGTTTGTGACATCACTGTCAGGCTGTGCAATGGGCAGAGGTGCAAGTATATTCTGAAACCAGTATCTGTTTTATCATCAGGGAACCTAATTCCTCTTTTGTGCCATCTCTCTTCCCCTTTTTTTTCCAAACTTGAGCGATCTATTAAGTGTTCCTTTCACTGCAAACTTTTACTTTGAGCATTGACTTTCTTCTGAAGTTTCAGAAGAGAGAGAGAGAGAGAGAGAGAGAGAGAGACTCCCATGATAAATATCAATCTGTTTTGGAAGATTGTAACTCTGAGTTGTGGAAAATTTGAAATGGAGCTGGTCATTTCAGGATCATTAATATTGTTAACGACATAAGAAAATAGTGGCTTCATCTTGATGCTGTTGATTGTTATTTAAAGGTATACAGTATTCATTCACTGAGTAGCATATATGCTGCCCATGTCTTCACCAGACAACTGTTTATTTAGCTGGCTAACAATTATCTGTGTTACTCTACCTTACCTCTGTTTCACTATCCTTAAGCATTTATTATTCTCACTTCATGCAGACAACTCTTCCCATTGAGGAGATCACAAAGGCTCTGTCAAATAAAGGTTTTGAGGTGACGACATCTGATGATGCTGGCCGGTTTGTATGCAACTATGTTTACTACCACTCTCTTCGCTTTGCAGAGCAAAATGGGAACAAGTCACTCTTTGTGCATGTACCTCTCTTCATGACCATAAATGAGGAAACCCAGATGCAATTTGCTGCTTCCTTGTTGGAGGTACTTGCTTCTTCATTTTAGAAATCTATCAGCATCCATTCACATCCTATAAATCCTTGAGCTTGGAAACTTGTATTATTGTTGATCTTGTTGGTGAAAGTGGATGGATGCCTGTATTTAAACGCTTTAATAAGCAGATGCGTGTATGCCAATGAAAAAAAAAAGTGCTCGTGATGGATATTTGCTTCTTCTGGACTTCCCTTGACCTTTTATGAAAAAGGTTTCGACCACTCATCAAGAGGTTCTTGAAATCTTGTGTTAATATGTGAATAAGATATCGGTTTGCTATTATCTACTTTTGCAGTATTCATAAGTTGCTTTCTTTCTGTCTCCCTTGATTCATCAACACACTTTTCATGCAGCAGTTTGCTCCAGAAAAAGGCTAAGCTGCAGTTGGCTTGTGATTGAATTTTGACCCTTTTTACCTTTTCAAACAATGTATATTCTTGTGAATGTATTTGTGGCCAGATATCAATTTGTAAACCACCTCAATGTTGCATCATGGATTCACTCTAGTAGGATTTGTAACTAGTGATATGTAACTTGATGAACAATTGAACTTCAATCTAGTGCATTTTAGAAGTCTCTTTCAGCAAATTTATTCGAATCCTTTTTATGGTTTTATTTCATCTAGAAAAAAAAATATTATCTACAATAACTGTAAAATTCACACATTTAATAAAAAGCCAAACACATAACTCTCTTTAATTTAGCTTTTGCTACTTACCATTTAAATTGGAAATCCTAGAACCGTAAACTCATTAGATCTGGCTCAATTTTATCTGCTTCCTTGCCAATTTCACTTTGCTGAATCCTTTTTTTCAATGCCTGTTAAAAAAACTAACTCCAAATTTACTGGAAAGTATCTTCGTATATGAATTTATGATTTATGATTTTTTGAGAGGGGATATGCCATGGACCATGGAGGCTAGATACTTGATTACCATCTCGTCCACCACTCTAGCCTTCCAAAGATTATTTGAGCCATAACCCTACTATTTGCTTCTCAACATTCCTAGTTGGTTTAGCCTTTTTCTTTTTCTCTGCACATATCGTTTAGTGATTATGGTTGGCATTTTATCCTTTGCATTTTGAGTGTCAAAGTTCCATACCTTATCGCAATGAGTCACTTTCACATTCTCTCTTAATAAAACCATATTTTGGCACCTCCTTTTATGAGGTAAATGACATTAGTGTTCATTTATGAAAGGATATTGACCTAATGGTAGTTATGTTTAGAGTACGTTGGCCTTCTTTGGTCCCTGAGTTCTAGGACAAAGTACCAATTGTAGTGGCCACCAAGCCGCATGCTTTTGTTGTGTTCATCGCTTGTGTGTTGGCAAGCCATTATCATTGAGTTGAAAATTCTTGCCTTCATTCATCCAAAATGCACAACTTTCACACGCATATTGAGTCTCGTATGTGTCCGCGTTAATTTTAAACCATTTTATATACTAGACTTGAAATGCAATTTACGCCATTGGAAAACTTATGGATATTTATACTCTAGCTTGAAGAACTTGTATTGAAACTACTTATGGTAGTGATACAGAACTACTCAAATGTACTTTACACATTACTATAGTTCAAATTTAGTCAACACTGATCAACAGTGTTTTGAGCTGCAAATGTTGGAATGCCTTCTAGCAAGCAAGAAACTGGTGGGATGGTAAGTGTCACCATGGCACCATATGCATTCCAGCAAAATGGATTGGCAAGAAATTGCCCTTTAGCAGGAAACAACTCAATCTCTGACAGTTCAAGATTAGAGCAAGGAACTGAATCACTGCAAGCCAAGTGCAAAGGTGGGCTCCTAACATCATATGTGCCCTTAATGTTAGTGTAAGAAATATCAGAAATGTAAACTGCACTTGTTTGGTTACTGCAGTTATTGGTCAGGCAGTAGTACTGATCTATTATAATAGGGTTTCGAACTGTATCCATTCGAATGTTATTGAATGTGACTTTTGACACTGAGCCGTATCCTCCTTGCCATGTTTTGATCCTAACACCATTATCCGAATGCTTTATGACTGAATCAGTAACTGTTATGTTTGATACGCAGGCTTTTGAGTTGCGAATTCCAAGGCTACCGATACTGCCACCAAATCAAACATCATCATCTTATATATTAAAAATCATTTATCGCAAATGTAATGTTACAAGTTAGAATAAAATGCAATAGTAACAGTGTCTTAAGCATTAAAAATGTTGGTCGATCATAAATTAAGCTACCAAGTTGAAATTTGAACCGTAGGCATGACTTTAGAGCCGCCAAAAATTATACAACTTAAAGGGCAGAAAAAAAGAAAAAAAAAAGGTGAGCTTACCTTATTCCATGGCTTGGACCACATGTTATGTTTCTTATATCAACATTATGGCAACCGGCTCCAATTGAGACACAGTCATCTCCTAAAAAAAAGTGAAAAAGGTTCAATAAATGGCACTACTTTTGGCCTAAAAATGGCACTTCATTAAAATGAAAATTAATTAAGATTTATAAGACATTAAAATTACCATTGGCTACGACTGAATTGTATATTTGGACATTGTTAGTGTTCTCTATGTGAATCCCATCTGTGTTAGGACTTGAAGCTGGTGCTTTGATGTTAAGCATTCCTATGTGAATCTCTTGACAATTATCAAACCTGAAATGGAATTGAGGACTGTTCTTCACTTTAAGTCCTTGAACTGTTATATTTGAGCTCATGAAAAACCTCATGGCCTGCATTATAGAATAAAAAATTTAGCATATTTTTATTTTTTAAAAAGAAAATGTCTTTACAATATGGGGAACAATTTCACTTGTATACTTACAACAGGGCTATCACAAGGTTCAAGAGATGTTGTTCCATTGATTCCCTGTGTTGAAGAAAAGAATACTAATTTTAAAAATGTGTAACAATAAAAGGTGTTCCAGTGTACTAGACTTTTTACGTCACAGAGGGATGTATAAGGAATGTGGCTTACTTTGTGGGGCTTGCAAGGGAGATCCCACCATTTTTCTCCTCTACCATCTACAACACCTGCACCTTGCATTAACATTCCCCTGATTTTGTAGAAGACCAGCCATTGTTTCTTGCTTATGTTTCTTGGCCACGATTTAGGTCCATCAGGTGGCATTATGGTTCCATCAATCTTCTCGTTAGCAATGAAAATAATCATGTTATATGACTCTTGTAAGAAAAGGTTACTTAAAACAATTACATATTGTTTGGGATAATGGTTAACAATATGTAGTTTACTAATCTTATTACCTGAAATACAAGGCCATTTTTGCAAGGTCCTGTGAAGATAGTAGGTTGTATCAAGAAACTGTAACGAGGAGGAACATAAAGAATTGATGTTACATTCTGGCTGCAGGCAGTGTCCCAAGCCATCTTGAATGCTTGTGTCTCATCTGAGGCACCATCACCCATGGCACCAAAAGCTAGCACATTAAAAACTCTAATTTCAGGCTCAGGCTCAGGACTTCCAAAACTTGTAATGTAACTTGGACTGCCAACCTGATACAAATTTGAAGGTGCAGGAGCAGGAGTAGCAAGAGGTGGAAGTGAAGTTTTAGAGACAGTGTGAAAGTTTCTTGCTTCAATGGAAGTAAAGAAGAGGCATGAAGAGATACAAAAGGACAACAGGAAAATTACAGGCAATGTCATGGTTAACGCAGATTTTCTTTAATGAAGTGAAAAATATAATGCTTGAAGCTATTTATAGAACAAAAAGAAAAGTTCCAATTAAAACTAGAGTAGCCCACTTTGATCAATATAGGTGTAGCCAAAAATCAAGATCACGCCTTAAACAATGAAAGGATCCACAAGTTGAGTTTTGGCATGTTTTTGTAACTTTTTTAAAGATTATAGAGTTGAAATGGATTAAAAAAAAAACTGAAAGGTACCCACGTTCAAGGAAGTTGAGGCAAAAACAAGGTACAAGACGTAAGGGTTGTGTTACTTGTGTAGCATAGGTGACCACTACAAGCACTATAACAACTTGATAAGTAAAGCTCTTCAACTTGATGAGGGGATATTACAGAATCATTCACATTTTAATTTTAAATAACTTTATACTAGGAATCATTAGTGGAAGCTTTATTCTTAAGAGGAGATAGCACACCTTGTAACAAATTTTTTTTCTAATGAAGGCATTAGACCGACCAATTCCATTTGGAATGTGGAATCTGCATATGATAATCAACATTTTTGTAGAAAATAAAAAAAAATGGAAAATAATAAAGAGACCTCAGATGGGTAGTGATTAAAATCAGGTAGGTATCCATATAGTTCTTAAATTTCTGTTTGTTTTAATTAGAGTAGTAGTAGCAAACAGTTAAGACACGGATATTTCCATTTTAAATTTTATAAATCTGTTGTAAACTAATTTAGAAATGAACTTGGAAATTAAGACATGTTATTGTTAAATTGCTAGTTGCTGGTCAGGTTAATTAAAATTTTGGTACATCCTAATAAATAACATATATCATCATAATGTTTTAACAGAACGTCAACGAAGTTATAATCACTAATGACTAATGACACTGGCATTTATAGAAGTTGGAAATGGACAACCCTCTGGAGGTTCTTATCAGCATCAGGAAAAAAAAGAAAAGCCATATTTAAGTCAACAGAAAGCAATTCTTTTAGAGTTTATGAGTTGGTATAGTCATTGCTGCCCACCAAATGCATGCCCACTTTGCTTTGCTTTTTGTCTTGAGTAAGGTGGTCGATATTTTTTTTCCAGCATTTGTACCAAGAATTGGAAGTGGGGGTTACATTGGTGCGGCTAATGTTTTGGCCAAAATTCCTTGGACGGCTAAACATGATTAAACTAATTGGAGTCCAAATAAAAGCACTAGTAGCATGTAATGAACATGTAAATGCACTTACTCTATAAATTTGTCAAAAGGGAGATTCTCCCCATGAAAATGCCATCAATGGTGCCTATAACGGTTGTGTTATAGCCGATGATAGAATTTTAAATATATTACTCAAATATTGTACACTTCACTGATAAACAGTGTTTTATTGTAATAGTAGCATATATAAGAATCTCTATTAAGATTTCCAAGTTTCGCTGTCCAAGCCCAACAGGCCGGGCTCTCATTTCAAACAAGAATGCCAACACCAACACATCTTTGTTGACCAAGGAATATCCTTGGTGTTTACGACATACTTATTGGTCTATCAGTTGGTATCTAAACGTAGGGCTGAGCACGGGACGGACAAAAAATCAAACTGAATCGAAAATTCGAACTAAGAGACAAAAAAACTATACCGAACCAAATAATTTTAACTCCGAACCGAATAGAACCGGACTGCTTTACTAATTTGGTACGGTACTGGAGATTTATAAAAAAAACCGAACTGAAAACCGTACCGAACCGAAAACTGAATATAGTACTGGATATTATATGAATAATATATATATATATATATATTAACAAAATTAAAATTATTAATTTCATTATTATTACTATTATAACAAATATTTAAATTACTTAAAATAAAATATTATTCACTACTAATTCAATATTAAATAAAAAATAAATTATTAA